>NIPQ01091408.1:0-14867 GCA_002806875.1 Lepidotrigona ventralis hoosana
TTCAGAATCGACAGGCATCAAGTTGCACATACACGTGTTTCTATTAGGACAGAATTAGACTACGCATACTTCAGTCAGCATTTTAAATACAACTTTCAAAAATAGAATCAGGTAGTCAAATCTAAACGCCCTGTGGGCTCGGGGGTAGAATAGACCCAACGTAATCCCTGCGTGTCGTAAAAGGCGACTAAAAGGGAAATTCTTCGTCCACGCACTCTATTACTTATTCAGTATCAATTTCATTCCTTGTTTCAAGTGTGGCAAATTTTTGGAAAATTTTCCTCTCCCACTTCATCATAGGATTTTTCCACTAAAACAGTTATTTAATTTTTTTTTTTGTTAATAAGTAAAAATAGTCGAATGGAATAATCAAGCACAAGTTTAACCCCCTCAAATAGTATCGTCGAGTTACAAATGATCGTACTAATTTACAATAGTTAGATTACTAAAATTCAGAGTATTCAATTTTAGATTACACGTTNGTGACGTTCTTTGTGACAAAAATGAAAAAGGCAGCAGAAATTTAATTAATTTAGATGAAATTTCCAAATATTCCAAAGTTAAGTAATTCAATTCTAAATGGACACCAATTGAGAGTTAAATCTTAAGCTGTCNAGAGTATTCAATTTTAGATTACACGTTCTTTGTGACAAAAATGAAAAAGGCAGCAGAAATTTAATTAATTTAGATGAAATTTCCAAATATTCCAAAGTTAAGTAATTCAATTCTAAATGGACACCAATTGAGAGTTAAATCTTAAGCTGTCCGCAAATATTGTCCATTGCAATGCGAAACGAAATGCGAAACCAGTGATCACTGGATTGGTACTTTTATATTTCTGTCTTTCTTTGCAACTTATAAATTGTCCAAGGACAACTTATATACCGGCTGTCACACGCGTAATATGTATCTGGCGAGCAGTCTGTATTAAACTTTAAAGTCAAGAGTATAGTCGTAGTACGTAGTAATAAAGTACAGATATATTACAATATATCGTGATCTTTACTCGCGCGTTAACAACGAGAGATCGAAGATCACGAGTCGCTCGACGGACGTAGAAATCGCGTCGCTTTGCGCCACGGAAGAGTACAGGCGAGGAAAGATGCTGCGCGGTAATTAATGGTGGAGCAAGTCCGTCGCAAATCATGTGGCCCGTCCTATAACTCACGGAGCTGACGCACGTTTAAATAGAGCCAGATAGAAAAGCCAGAGAGACTGTTCGTTTTCGTCTGGCTTCAGCCTTCCTTCCTTTCTCTCTTTTTCTTTCTCTCTGTCTTTCGTTCAAATCAACGGTCACTAGCAAACTTTTTTCTATCCGATAGACGCGAACAGTCGTGAAATCGCTCGAAATCAGGGACAAATAATTGGTATCATCCATTGATTTTTCGCTCTAGTTTGTTCACATTCAAAGTTCTACGTGTAGAACTCTATTTATACAAACTTATCTTGTAAGATGAATTCATGTAATAAAAAACAATTCATGTAACAAGCTTAAACAAATTCATACGTATAGTTCACTGACTATTCCCTTCGCTAGTGATTTTTCGTCGAAATAATTTGTCTGTGTGGATTCACTCTATTTATATAAATTTATCGCGGAATAAATTCGTAATACATTCATCGGTTCATTCGTGATATGTTCATTGATTTTTTTTTACTACTGATTTCTCGTCCATGTTATTCGTTCAAATAATTAGTCTATATATGGAGTTTGAAGTTCCATGTAGAACTTCATTTTATAGTATATTATATGTATTTTCTTTTTTTTTTTATAGTAAAACTTCATTTATATATTTAAACTTCTTGTAGGGAAAATTCACTGATTCCCTACTTTGCTAATGACTTTTCGTCGAAATAATTTGTTCGTACAAAAGTTCTACGTGTATAGTAGAAATCTGTCGAAACAAATAGTTCAATTTATATAATTGGAGTACATTGATTCTTCTTTTTGTTAGTGATTCTTCATTCGTACAACTCGTTTATAATAAATTTAAATAAGCAGATTCAACCAGCAAAAGTCCATTTAATCAGACTGACAAACTCCATCTAATTTTGAGCGAAATTTCGTTCGAATAAATGGAAATTTTATAATCCAATATTCGTACTGCAAACGTGTCTGGAGCCCCATCCGTGAAATATTACATATTATATCGATGGGACAGTCAAACGTGAAGTTTCGTGTCGATAATATACATAAACCAACAAATATCTCGATTATATGACGACACATAAATTGAAACATACACTAGTGCTTATACAAGAGTTCTCTAAGAAAATTCCAAACGTTAATGCACGTTTCACGCGTATTTCAAAACCTTGCTTGATCTCGTGCTCTGAACGTAAAGTTCATCTCGATAACTAGCCAGAAGGACAAAGAATTCTTTCTATCTCTAGTCTCGACAATACCGACAGATTCGTACACGAGTGAACACGCGTATTTTTCAGTCAGTCACGCGTCTCAGTCCGAAAGCCACGATCGTCTTGATCGTCACCTCGACGCTTGGCAATAGAAAGATGATCGCGATCGTGCAGATAGGCTGTCGAAGCATGGCAACGATCTCCGACAAAGAGAGAGAGAGAGAGAGAGAGAGGCGGACCGGGCAACGATCTACGAGGAAAAGGGAGAGGTTGGCTGGACGCGAAATCCGGAGCCCACGATCCTGGCCGGGCATCGTACACGACGAGCCATGGCATCCTCATCCTCCGCTATCGAAAAGCTAGTATTTATAGCTCCATTAAGGCCGGGACTAAATCATCGGTGCAGCCACAACTTTGTTGTATCCAGCATCGGCACTGCCCATCCAATACCTTCTCCTAGCCGTGTGCGGACCTCTTGTCTAATATTTCGTTGCTACGGCGTGGTCTACTACGCGCGCACGCCTGTATATTTCAAGTACCGATATCGAAAGGTTGGAGGATGAAAATTTTACCGGCGAAAGCAGAAACGGCTGAACAAAGAGAGAGAAAGGGAGAGAGAGGGGCGAAAAGACGGGTAGAAGAAAAAGGAATGAAAGGGTGGGTGAGGATCGAGGGGGGAGGTTGGGGGGCGGCGGCTGCTGTCGCGACGGTTTCGCTCGAAACGAATCCCTTTCTCGTTCCCGGCAACGTTCGCTTGGTAAACGTTCGAGGTCCACCTTTTGAAATCGTCTTCTGGAAATAGGGGCGCCGGAATCCTTCGTACGTTATTACGTACGGTGGTTCCGGCGATTGCAGATGGATACGTTTCCCGAATTAGACATTACAACGTGTCTTTGACGACGAACGATGCTCTCAGTCGTTTCCTTATTCTTTCAACATCGTTAGATTAATAATGTTAGTCGTTAGATAGCTGATCGTATTAGTGGTCAAGCTTGAAACAAATGCTGCGAGATACCGGTTTTTAATTTGTATATTTTGTTTTGGAATACATCGAGTGTCTGAAATATTGTTTCGATGAATTTCTGAATCATGGAACAACTTACGAAAATATTCGAACACTTGTAGAAACAATTTAGCTTTGTTTCTACTCCTTTTTTAAATATCACTAAATAGTTGGAATATTATACCGATGAACTTTTTGTCGTTTAAATGGATCATGAACTTCTTAAGATTGTCACAAGATACGTGGCTGATTTTCAAAATTAAAATCCTTTTTTCAAAATCTATTAAACCCATTAAATTTTAATATGATACTGACAAAACATCTCCGTTGTTATATTTTTCTCGTTCGAAATTTCTACAACACGTAACATGTGAGAGAGACAGAAAATTGACGATGACACATATCACAAGACTTGGTCACTCATAGAGAGTATGATATACGTCTGTTTCAAATTTCACTAATATAATAACAATCTTGTTTCATCGAAGTCCTCGCGAAAGTTTATAAAACACATGCAGATAATACTTTTGTACGCATCCTTGAGAATGGTCTCGAATTATCATTATCGATACTTCAGTGATCCTTACAAAAAATATTCTCTTCATCCTCCATTCACTACAGTTTTCAAATCACTGCTAAATTTCGCCAGAATCTTGTCTCTTCGCGTAACGATGCTTCAAAATATTTTATATAAAATATAATGAAA
The DNA here is from genome assembly GCA_002806875.1 of Lepidotrigona ventralis hoosana. Lineage (NCBI taxonomy): Eukaryota > Metazoa > Arthropoda > Insecta > Hymenoptera > Apidae > Lepidotrigona > Lepidotrigona ventralis. The sequence continues at coordinate 4,068 of NIPQ01091408.1, forward strand.
ACCCCCTTAAATCGAACCTTCGAACACGAACGTGGTAACGGGTGCGCCGATGGATTGGAGATGGTCGTGGAAGCACGACCGATTGCCAGCGGAACCGGGAAATCGGCGCGTTTCACATCGATCTGTGAGCGTGGCGAATCATCGAGAGAATCGCAAATTCGCCAACTGGATCGCGAATCCGATCGCGTCCGCTGCACTTGCTCCCCCTTTCGTGTCGATCCGATCCGATCCATTCGCGATGCACAGGTAAATCTGTCGCGATGACACGCCGATGGCGGCCGGATATCGCGGGCCATCGGCTCGTTTAGTATCGCGGAGGGCGTCGGACGTCGAACGTCGAGCATAGAGGACGAGAAGGAGGAGAGAGGCACTGCGTCAACGGCATACATTACGAGTCACATTTACTTGAAGCTGATACACAGCAAACTTCTCGGCAGCGAACAGCCGGAACATGGCTCTGCTATGAGGATCCTCTGCTGCTGACGATACGTTTCACGAATAAGTAAATTTATACTTGCTTTCTTCTTTCCTTTCTTCTCAAGAATTCCTTTTTAAGAAAGTGGTATGTTCTTCTTAAAAGTGTGTTTATTTGAGGGGAAATAATTGTGTTCTTAGCTGTTTTCCGACGAGTAAAAGAAAATTNTTCACGAATAAGTAAATTTATCCTTGCTTTCTTCTTTCCTTTCTTCTCAAGAATTCCTTTTTAAGAAAGTGGTATGTTCTTCTTAAAAGTGTGTTTATTTGAGGGGAAATAATTGTGTTCTTAGCTGTTTTCCGACGAGTAAAAGAAAATTAGATTTTCCGTGGAACTTGTGTAAAATCGGATAATGATATTGAGAAAAATATGCATTGTATATTGTGTATACATACTACATACTACATACGTATGTATTCCTTGCAGAGTTTCTAGATTTCCATTTTGTTCTTTTTACACCTCTTGCGAAAAATTTTAACCATTCTATCGAGTAAGTACGTAATAAGCTTGATAACATTTCCGTAATAGTTTTGACTTGCAATATTTGCTCTCGATAATTGCCTTTATTCCATTGTTTTCTTATTTTTCATCTGCTTTCTTCGTTCCTTTGTTCGTATTCTATATATATTTTTTCATGTACCAAAGCGCGTACCTTTCTAATTTCAATCGTTGATTAGAAGAAAATGACCGTCTACTTAGTTTCTTAGAAATACCCTGTTTTCAATCGAAAACTTTACAGTTGGCATATTAAAATTCCAAAAGAAGCAACGACTTCCACTAAATTAATATAAATCAAATAAAGCTTGTCAACACCACCAACGTTCGCAATATTCATCGCGGAGCGTGGATAAAAGGAAAAAGTGTGCAAACTTTCGATCTTCACTGCGGGTCAGGAGTTAACGGCACGTGCAATAATAACACACACGTACATATGTGAAATAAGATTCGACGCGTCTACGCCTATGCGGTCGAAGAAAGAGTCGAGTCGAGTCGATCGGTCGATCGGTCTATCGGTCGATCCTCGTTGCGGTCCGTGGCGGCCGGTGTACCACCGGTCTGGCCGACTATCCAAGAACGGCCCTTGTAACATAAAATGCTGATTTTATTTAAACGCCAACTTCCCCCATCTCTTTCCTCTTCGTTCTCGTCCAGTTTCGTAGCCACCGGTGTATTTATCGCGGGGCATTCCGGCCGGACGTAAGTATGTCGGTCCCTGGTACGCCCGTTAATAATGTCCTTAATCCTCGGAGCTCCGGGGCTCCACCAGCCCGAACTCTGCGGCGATCCCCACCCACCCTCTCCTCCAGCCGGGAGCTTTTTTGCATATATCGCGACCGAACCGTATACACCGTGGACCGACCGAATTCTCGTTTTTCGAGAAGCTTTTTCGACGATACGCGGAACGGAGCGACCTCCTAGTACTTTACGACCGTTTCGATCGTCCCTCCCCTCCCGACTGTCGCGCGACCCCCGTGTTTCGTCCTCCCCCTTACGCCACGCAGCTACCAACAAACAGCCGTCCACGATCGCCACGCGTCCAGATTACCGTCGATCGCGATGATATACATACGTTGATGCACAAACAGGGAAAAACATCGGCTCCCGATTATCGATCTCTGCTGATATATATATATATATATCTATCGCGTTGTCGAGTCTCGGTGAGGATAGGGTTGAACGCGACAAAGGTTTGTCAGCCTTCTCGCGAGGGAGGCCTACTCGCAATTATATTTGATTAAATTAGATATGTGTGTGTGTGTGTGTGTGTGTGTGTGTGTGTGNAGTTGTGGCCACGAGTATCCACAGTTAATTCCACGCAAGTGGTCGCTTTCGTACCATCGGCGGCGTAGCTGCATTGTTAAGATTGAAATGAAATTACTCGTGTGCGAACACCATCCGAGTGCCAACAATGTTAAAACTTCAGGGTGGAATGATCGTAAGGTGAGTGAGTAATTGAAGTTGCAACGTGCATCGTCGAGCCGCGACCGATTGCATCGATTTCGCGCGATGCAACGGTCGATTTTGAATCGTAATTACCGCATTCATCTGGCGCAGCACGTAAGCACACGCCTAAGCACACACGGTGCCGCAACAACGGCAACAACTGCCGCGACCGATTGCATCGATTTCGCGCGATGCAACGGTCGATTTTGAATCGTAATTACCGCATTCATCTGGCGCAGCACGTAAGCACACGCCTAAGCACACACGGTGCCGCAACAACGGCAACAACGTGCATGCCAGATAGATTCCGGTGGGTGCGTCTGCATAGATTTAATCCGCGGGCCGGTAACTTTGTTGGAAGTAATTTTCACCGAGTAAGAATAATCTCGCGTTCACGCGTCGCTTGGAGCTTTCGTCAGTCGGAGTTAGGGCGCTGCCTAGTCAGACCGGAGGTTAGGGTTGTCGGGAGTCGAGAGAGGAGAGCCATGGAGGTTTGGGGTTAAAGGTATGGTGGTACTGGCGGCGACGGTGGTGGTGGTGGTGGCAGCGGTGGTGGTGGTGGTGGCAGTGGCGGTGGATATGGTGGTGGTGAGCGAGCAACTGCGCAGATCCCAAAGTCTCACAGCCGCGAGTACGTAGGCAAACTCCGATTCAGTGAGGACTGACTGTTCCCGTTTGCAGTGCAGCTCGAAATCTCAGGGAGAAACCGCGGTCTTTCGTCCTCTCTTTTTCCTTCTCTTTCTCTTTCTATCTCTGTCTTCCTATTTCTCTCTGTCTCTCTTTCTCTCTCTTTCTCTCTCTCTCTCTCTCTCTCTTTTTCTTTCTCTCTGTCTATCTTTCTGTCTACTCTCTGTCTCTGTTCTTCGTTTGTCCGTCCTAGTCTGCTTCTCCCGTGTCTTTTGTTGTTAGTCTCTCTCTCGTCGCAGCCAAAGTACGTGCTTAACTTTTTTCCCCGTTCGAACGACCGACCGACCGACCGACCGACCGACCGACCGACCGATCGACCGTCTGTCTGTCTCTGACACCAAGTCCATGGCACCAACTACTACTGTTTCGATTCTTCTCGATGCCAGTAGTTGGTACACGCTGACTCGCTGCTAACAGCGAGTCCAATGTGCTGCACGAGCGAGCGGGGCTCGTGTCTCGCGCAAATTCCGACTGTTCCCCATGGCTAGTCACGTGGCTGGCCAGTGATTCGAGGAAATCTAGTTGGCTTCGTTTCGGGCTACCGTACAAACGGTGCGTTCCGGATGAAAGGTGCGTGTGCCAGTTGATCAACGCTCGCTCGACCGTTCGACTCGGCTCGCACGGCCCGGAATCGGAGGCTCAAGAACGTGTGTGCGAAATCGACGGTGGACCGCAGGTCGATGTGCACAACTCTGGGGAGACGTACTGAAACTCCACGTCTGTCGGTGTAAGTATACCTCGCCACCCTTTTCTTCCACGCTGACAATGAGTCACGGACGTGTCCGCCTCTGGCGACGAGTCAGCTGTACGCCAAATGAAACAATTGTTTTTTTTTCTTTTTTTCTTTTTTTTTTGGTCTTTCGTACGATCGCAATCATATAAAGTAAATATGTTAACACGCCCTATTCAATTAAATGTAATTGTAACGAGTTCTTTAACTTTTTTCCCCCTTTTTTATTTATTTTGAAGTAAATAATCATTTACGTCAAGGAACAACTCAAAATTAAATATCGAATGTATTTCTAAGTAAGTTTTTTTTAATCTTTTCGCTACAAAGGCGTGTTTATACGGCCAGAAGGACCTCAAAGTAACCATCGGTAACTATTTGCCAAAGAACAGTTAGAGTATTCAAAGAATTGTTTCATTTGCTAANAAGGTTGACACACAAATGCCTATGCCCGTTCCGCGTAAATACCAACGCGTGTATACACGCACGCGTGCACGCGTAAACACAATGCACGTACACGACGTACGTGCACGATGTATTATATATATATATAATACATATATATATATATATATATATACACACACCGGAGTAGCCGTGGCGCATCGGCGGCCGGGTAAAATCTGAACGCGAATTGAACGTGCAGGTGTCCGTAAATAAACTCGTTGCATCGAGTTTGTTGCGGCGAACCGTTGGAACGTGAAGGGTGGTTACGCTTTCGCGGCTTGTTCGCCCGCTACAAAGCCCCCGGTGTGTGTCCCGGTGTGGACCCGGGGATTTTTATTTCGCGAAACTGTTTAGCCCGGGTCCCGACGCCTCCGCTCCGACGGGAATATCGTTTACATAATTACAACGAGCAAACCCGGCAAGCGCTGCAACCGGAAGAACCGTTCTTCCGTGGCCTGCGTGCATCGTATATATCGCCTGCAGCCCCTTAACGCAATAACGAAAGGAAGAGGCGGGTTATTTTTAAGTGCAGAACCTTAACTTGCGCGCGATCATTAAAGGTTATAGGTTCCCATTCGACGTTGAACCGGGCAGCTTCAACGTCTTTTACGAAACGCAGTCCCGACGAACGTTTCAACGTAAGTGGTGGAGAAATCGTACGTGGAGAATCGTGCGCAGGGGAAATATGACCGGTCGATCTTTGTTAAGTCTTCTGACTTGACTGAAAGTGCCGCTTGGTGGTTGAAAACAGGTCTATTTTCATCGACTGATCGATCCTGAGAAATAATTTTCTAATCGTTCCGAACCGAGAATAACCAACCTCTACCTTCCTGGTAAATATACACAGACGGAAAGAGCAACGATCATGCTGGAAGGCTTAAAGGCTTTGCTTGGGGACGGAACGGAAGTTAACCGGCCGCGGTTGAAACGCCGGCGATTGCGGGAGAGACGTCTTCATCGAGGAGGGAAAGTATATAGGAAAACGACGACTGTGGCTATAGAAAGTCGAGTAACTCGAAACTTTCGCGAGCTTAGGGTTCGATTCTAACCTCTCTCTCTCTCTCTCTCGTGTATAACTGTGTGTACGCGTGTTGAGTTGGCCTTCTGGCATTGGACCAATGACATGTTGTTCGATTCATTTCGATCACAAGGGGAGAGACAGGCCAGCCAGTTTCTACGTGGACTGTTTCCAATAGGCGGCGATTCGATCGTTGGTAGATAGGAAGAAGAAAAAAAAAAGGAAAAGAAAAAGAATTGATCGCGATGTTTAGCATATTGGAGGATGCTCGACGTGCCTCGAATGGATAAAATGGCGGAGGCATTGGCTTGGTTATAACCGGCCACCTAGGCACTCGCGCTATTTTCCTTCCTTTTCTTTTCATCTTTTATCTCTTGCGCGGTCTTTACTAAGCTGCTTAAGTATCCATCGGTTGGATAGCTATTATCTCGTTGATCGCGGCAAGCCTAGGTGAAGAGGAATCGGCAGTGAACGGCAATGAGAATACGAAATTCACGGAGGGAAACGTCGAATGTATAATTTAATAACTCTATAAACGTGCATATACCACGATATTGATTCGCTGATGGTAATCAATATTAAGAATACCGGTTGTGGCGATCCCATTTTCCTTCGTTTACGTTACGGTACTACCTATTTTATTACGGTGCCGTGGCTCTCTCTCTCTTTCTTTCTCTCTATTGCAGGTAAGCTGGATTTCAGTTACTTTTCTTAGAGCTTGCGCCTGTAATTTGCGAACCGTAATCTCGGATAATTTGAATCAGGTCCTGCAACGGAGAGCACAGCGCGATCTCTTCATCTTTCACAAAGGGCATAATTTTCTCTTTGGAAACGTTGCTGAAAGTAACGACAGCGACGACGTTGCACATGTACGAAAAAGAACCTGATCTGAGATGATTAAAGATACGAGGAAATCGTTCGGCTAGCTTCCTTTGTTCTTTCGTTTTATTTATTTATCACGTTCCGTTAAACGTGATCAGATGTTGTTCGCTACGTTGTCGTTTTCGTGACAGATCTGCGAAATTGTTTTGATACACGCATCAAATCAGTGATCAACGCAGTGTCGTGAACCCGTTCCCTGTCGTGTTTATTTTTAACGAAATTATATTATAAATATACGTGACGGAAACGTCAAACAAAGTCTCCGGCGAGACGAGGAGGGTTGCGTTACAAAAACAACGCAACTCTCCGTTGCACGGAATATACATTTCTCTACAGTCTGTATTTCAACAAGAATTTCTTATTAATTTCAAGGTATTTCCTTAGCATTTCCAATTAATCTCAAAGTTTCATTTACCACGAAACGTTTGATAACATCCCTTAATTAGGTCTCTATACTGTTTTATAAATCCAGAGTGTTTACATCGGCGCGATTTCTACGAGATTCTTTTGCTACACGTCTCTCTGTGAATATTCATTTCGAAATGGATGACTGAAATGTTAGAGATCTACAGACAACGTTTCTGTCTACCGCTCGGTAGCTATCGTTTTTGCTTTCTAGTAATTCGCCTTCGCTTATCTTTGGCGGCAGGTGCTCGAAATGGCCGTCGTCCATTATGTTTTAACAAGCCTTATTCTTTCAACACATCGAAACCGTTATACCGGAACTCGCCGGCGGCCTTGTTTAATTCGTTTTCGCGAGACTCTCGCGTTTGATTATAAACGAGGGCTGCTGCGGATAACGAGCCTGAAATAGGTCAACGGAGCTCTGAAAGTCTAATGAATTCTCGAATTAAAAATATATATATATATATATTTTTTTTGATATTTGATATTTGAAATTCCTTCCATTCGTCCTCTTTAAAAGGGTTTCGAAACAAAATGCTCGGGTCGGGGCTTTATTTCGTTTATTTCTCTTTCGCTAATTGACCGAAAATATGGCCCTTCTTAATAACTACTTGGGGAAATTACGCGGAAATTATCGGACGGGGAAACTCCTTCGAGCTTCGTTTCGTTCGCTTCTACGAACCTCGAAAAGGAGAAACAACGACTCGTTTCGAATTTACGACGCCTGGCCGTGATTGCAAGTTCAGCTTCGAGTTTTACGTGTTTTTCGTACTTTGCCAGCTTGGACACCGCTGCGAGGCCAGAAAAAAGAAGAAGAAAAAAAAAGGAAAAAACGCAAACGGCGAACGCCCCCGTTTAAATTACGTGTACAAACATGTTAGGGGCTTGATTGAGCCGGAGATACTTCGAAGCGAAGTTCTTTTCTTCCTTTCACTCTCCCCTCCCCCTTTTTGGCGATCTCGCGAACGTCAATTAGCAATTTAAATTTTAGATCCTCTGGAGCAGGAAGAACGCGAGATACGGAAGATAAACGCGAGACCAAGCGCCGTTTCTTCGCCAGAATGCCAAAGTAAATTACCAGTAACGTTGCTGCACCTGTTTGCAGCGTTTGCGAACTTCACTTTGTTCAAATGTTTGAAATTCACCCGGCATCCGCTCCGTTTTCTAACGTAACGATAAAATTTTTTCGATAAAATATATACGAACGAAAGTTTAGTAGCTTCGCGTTAAGATCTATTTTTGTCCGCGCACAGCGTGGACAAGATGGGAATAAAGCGAAATAAAATGAAAAGTCCGCCTCTGGTTGAAATGTTGCAGGGTAGTTGCAGTCGAGGAGAAGTTCATATGGAATGGCATCACGTGGACCGTCGACGACGACGACGACGACGCTGCCAGTCGCGATAGCGATGGCCGTCGCGATGTCAGTGATGGCGAACGGTCTTTGCCCGACGCAGTGCCGCTGCGACGACGAGAGCCTGTACGCGTCGTGCGCTTACGCGGGCCTCGAAGTCGTCCCGATTCAATTGAACCCGGAGATCAGGCACTTGGACCTGTCCAACAACCGCGTCGGCAGCATTCATCTGACGTTCGGCTTCTACGGTAACCTGGAGACCCTCGACCTCACGTCGAACGCGATTCACACGCTCGGCTTGGACAACTTCGTCTTCCAAAAGAACCTGGTCACGTTGAACGTGAGCGGCAACGCGGTGAAAGCGCTGGCCAAGAACTCGCTGCAGGGCCTCGACTCGTTGAGAGAGCTGAACCTGGCCAGCAACAACATCTCCGACATGGACGAGCAAGCGTTCAAAGCGACCAGCGAGCTGGAGGTGCTGAATCTGAGCGACAACTCCATCACCAGCCTGCCGGAGGGATTGCTGAAGAATCTGCACAAGATACGCACGTTGATCTTGAACGGCAACTTTCTGCTCGAGATACCGACCGAGAATTTGGCGCTGGCCCCGAGCCTGGAGAACGTCGACCTGTCCGACAATCTGATCCAGGAGCTGGACAGAGACTCGTTGCCGTCGTTGCCCTCGTTGGTCTCGTTGAACCTTGCGAACAACGTCGTCAGGAACATCGCTGACGACGCGTTTGATCGACTGCCGGACTTGCTGCACTTGGATCTGTCCGGCAACAACCTGACGTCGGTGCCAACGTCCGCGCTCGCCAGACTCAATGTCCTCTCGAATTTGATTCTCAGTCGTAATCCGTTGGGCACTCTCGAAGCCGGTGGATTCCGCGACCTGTTCGAGCTGAGGAGCTTGGAGCTGAACGACTGCGCGATCGTTAGCGTGCACGCGCGAGCGTTCGCCGACAACGTGAACCTCGAACGGATCTCGTTGGATGGTAATCGAGGTCTGAAGGAACTGCCGGCGAGGGTGCTGTACGGCGCCAGATATCTGAAATGGGTCTCGCTACGTCGATGCAGCCTGTCGACCCTGCAGCCCACGCAATTCCCCGTGGACGGGCTGTCGTCTCTCCGCGTCGGCGGCAATCCACTGGTGTGCAACTGCTCGGTGCACTGGCTGTGGAACGTTATCAGGGCGGAAGAGCGGCGGAACGACTCGAGGCTCGAGCTTGATACCCACGATATCATCTGCACCGACGAGGAATTCGCCGGTAAAGCCCTAATCGCTCTGTCGGAGGGTTCGCTCCGATGTCGGCTGAGCCCTCTCTATCTGTCGTTGTCAGCGGCCGGTTGTCTAGCCGCGACGGCGACCATACTGGCGCTGATAGCGCATCTGACGCGGTCCAAGAGGAAGAAACGTCTGGCGTACGCCGCGCCCAATCGACCGGAATTCCTCGTCTACGTGGGCAGGAACAACGACGAGCTGGACAAGAACGGAACGGAATCGTACAGCAGGCGGCTGTTGACTCGGAACGAGGACACGCCGTACGACACGCCGCGCGCCAAGCCGGGACAAAGGAGCCCGACGGTGCCGCAGCCGCAGGACGCCAACATCTACGAGACGCCTAGGTACGCGAGACCGGCGAGCAATCGTCGGGAAACCGGCAACGGCGGCGATGGTGGCGGCAATCCGACGTTTGCAAGGCAGACGGAAGAGGGTGTGTACGCGGTGGCTGACGTGACCGATCTTCGCGACGAGCCACCGGAAGTGTTGTCTCTCTATCGCATGCACAGCCCCGCCACTCCCAGATCGCACGTTCAACGGCTGGATTATGGTTACGACTACGAGTACGATTACGATTACGAATCACCGCTTCCGCAGAAACCTCACGTGGTGTTCGTTTGAGGGAGCATGGCCGCTGTGGTGATGCGGTGGTGAACGGAGACTAACGGAGATTTTCCGAAAATCCTCCGCGAAAGAGAGAGAGAGAGAGAGAGAAAGAGAGAGAAACTGTATCGTACCGTACTGTATCGTTTATGTACGAGAACATCGTAACACGAACAAAACGAGCCGCTGGCTTTTCGTCCAGGGGGAAGGAAGACACTCCCCGAATCCCACGGAGAAGATTCATAGGGGAAATGGATTACCCAGTGACGCGTGCTAGCTTCGACTTACACTTCGGTCACGTCCGGGGGGGGGTTGCGAAAGAAATTCCAACGGCGACAGTCTCGCGCGTTGGATCCATCGTGTTGTCGCGAGATGAAAGAGAACAGAGAGAGAGAGAGAGAGAGGGAGAAGAGGGTGATTCGGACGAGGCCTTAACAGGGCTGGATCTATTCTAACTGATTGGCCATGATCAATGGTGATACGGTAATCCTTACTTCAGCAAAAGTATCGATTCTATAAAGATACTGACATACACACTTTCTCTCTTCCTCTGTTCGCTAAATTCTTTCTTCGTTTCGTAGATATTTAACGCGTTGTTAACGCGTAGAACCACCATAGAATCACCGTCGTTCACTGTGGAGAAACAGATGGTGGACAAGACTCGTGGTGGACGCGAGTTGAAAATGAAATGTCTTCCGAGAGATAGTCGCGTCGCTGGAGAACAGCAGAATGCATTTTCGCTGGGGGGAGAACGCAATCTGACTCGGAATGTAAATTGTACGGCGCATAAACGTGGCGACCGTTGTGTGTTACACAAGGGCCACGGGTTAGCAGGGACCGGGCTACGGGAACGTATTTATTTTCACGGATTGCGTCGGATTCCCGTTGGTTCAGTGCAAATGCTCGGGCGCCGTGTTCCAACAGAGAGAGAGAGAGAGAGAGAGAGAGAGAGAGAAACAGAGAGAAGCGAGCGTTCATT
>NIPQ01091409.1:7113-26875 GCA_002806875.1 Lepidotrigona ventralis hoosana
AATTAAAAGCTAACGGACGACTTTCTTTATCGTTATTATTCTTCGCCATTTATAGAAACGCCATAATAAACGACACGGTGAGAAAAGGATAAGTGCACTGGAGAGAGGGGGTGGGGGAGGGGGGTTGGATGTTGGCGTCCTATTGTCTGGTTCTTCTGGTCGGCCAGGTCGAGAGCCGAGTCTTGGAAAGAGCCCCCATATAGACTGAACCGACCACTTGTTCCAATCGGTCCGAAACAATCTGAAACTGACAGGACTATGGACCTGTTCGCAATGTGGTAATAAATGGAAACTTGGAGGCACCGTAAACTAACAGCGAACGGGGAAATGTTACAAGAAAGATATTCTTTTCTATCAGCTGATGGCACACGGATAGGGGAGTTGCACTAATATCGTTAAATAAATAAAAGTCAGTGTACAGACCAACTGTAACTAATTTTACTACGATCCTCGAATTTTTCTTTTTAATTTCGCTTCACTTCTTAATTTCAAAATTCTCATATTCTAAGTCTTATTTATTACTGCGGAATATTCTATTGAATAGAAGTTGACTATAAACTGAGAAGTTGCTGACACGTTTGAGTATCGAAATTATTGAAAAAACAGAGCTACTTTTTTTTATTACAGCAGCAAGGAACCGAAAGATTCCTTGCAGGATTAATCAATTACAGATTACAACAAAAGCAATATATACGTATATATGCATGAACAGAGAGAGGATAATTACGGAGCAGAAAATTACAGGGTGACTTATATCAGCAGAAGTTTACAGATCGCGAGTGAACCGGCCTCTTGGTGGGTTCAGGATCAGCAAGACAACGGTAAACCACCGTCGTTGGTCTGTTGTGATGAAGAGCAAAAAGGAGACAAAAGAACAGGCAGAGAAGAGACGAGTAACGAGAAGAAAGAGGGAGAAGAAGAAAGGTGGGAAAAGGAGAGGGAGAAAAAGCGAGAAAGAAGATCGCATACCTGAGTGAACAGGTGTGCCGGAGTGGACGACGAGTGAGTTGCTGTCCAGCCGACGGCAGCTTGGCCAATGAGCAGCCTGTTAAGTCCCTTCGTGCACGAGGAACAGGGACGCAATCACTTCGCCGATTTCAGAATTCGTGACCGTCTTGAAATTCCACCGAGGAAAGTAAAATCTTGCAACTATTGCAAAGACCGGCTGTGTCCTTCCAGAGATTGTAAAGTTTATAAATGTGCAAGATTAGTATTATATCTTGTTCTTGCAACATAGCCAGATTTGAAAAATTCTAAGAGCGAGGGAAAGCCGTACATTCAGATTATAATTCTTCAGCATACTTATTTAAGTCAGGTCTGAGAAGTTCATAAAATTTTTATAGTTATTGTCTTCAGTTATTTGAAATTGACAGCCGGCGGATGATTTATTTGAATTGTGAGTGACAAGTAATGTATGAGAAGCAGACAGTGAGTGTAAAAACCATTTTTATCTCCTTGCTTCTCTCAGACACGCCAGTCATAATTGCACTCACGATCCTCGTCACTTTCTCCTGGACCGACGCGACCGCATTCAAATATACTAACAGCTACTTTGAATGCATCCATGAATTAACTACTTCTTTTCTTTCCTGTTAATGTCGCGAATTAAAATCGCTTTCGTCCATTCAGAGTATTCACAATATTTCTTTTACATTTAACGAACTCTATCTTCCGATATTCATCCGATATTTATTCCGATTGTTACTACTTATTTGCATCGTTGTTAATCGTAACCGAGTTGTCAGTGTATACGCTTGACAGGAGGAATTAAGATTAAAGAAGGAAATAACAAGTTACTCCTTCAGAGGGAGAAGGCAAGTACGGTACGAGTTAGTAAAGATAGTTAATAACGAACCCTATGAGAACTACACCCACGGGTACGTATGTAGGTTGCAATAGCGAGTTATTATCTCGCTCACTACCGCCTACCAGTGGAACGAGTTCAATCGAAGAGTTCGATCGTTCTGGCTGATTAACCATCATTGTGTTTGCTTGACTCAAGCAGGTGGCTTGAAGATAGATATTGCTTGCACGCGGCAACGTTAGGAATTATTGATGGAACGGCCGGCGTACGAATGTACGAGCAGGTTTAAATCTGACTTACTTAGAGCTTAATCTCTCGACCTACCTTAGTATAATGTATAATTTTATGCTATGCTTACGAGCGTGCAACGTGAAATATTGTATTCGCACGTTGTTCTGCGTTGCAGATCACAAATGATAACCGCATAAACTACGTATCCACTCGTCCCACAACGGATTTGTTACATTGTGAATGTTAATAGAACGAACGTCTCCAATAAATATTTCGAAGTGGAACTTTATTACTTTTGTATTTTGATTCTTCTTACTTGTAGATCTATTATTAAGATCATTATGAAGGGCTCGCGTTGAAAGAAGGAAGCTAAGAATTCTACACTGTGCAAAAAATATAAATATAAAAACATTCAGAGGAGAGTGTCTTGTGAAATTATAAAATTGTGTGAAACATTTGCTACTGACTGCGACGAGTAATCGTGAAAGACAATACATTTCATTATTCTGTTGGAAAGGATGCAGAGAACGTTGTTCCATTGATTCCAGATGTTCCCTTGCAGAGAACTGGAAAGGTTGGAGAGTGATTGAAGCGCGAACTGCAGGCACGAAAGGAATAAATCAGGCCTCCGATTGAAATTTAATGAGGAACGGATGGACGCACAGGTGTGCGTCCACTTCTAAACGCGCCGATCCGCCTGCACCCTCTTGCACCCTTCTGCCGGCCGGTCGGTCGCTGTTAAAAGCTACATTCCACCGGCCAAACAACCAGTTCTGAATCGGTTTCGAATTCTCGATGGCTCATGAATCTTCGATCGCACGGGACTTACACGCATACCTGGAAGTATGTATCGAAGAAAGCGAAATGAACGTCGAATTTGCTTTATCCGCGTCCACGTGTTTCAGTACATTGCTCCTTCTGTAACAGGCGAAATTGCTTTTGCAAAGAAGTTGAAACTCTCTTTAAACAGATAATCGATATATATATATATATATATATATATATATATATATATATATTACAAACGAGACACTGTACAAAATTAGTTTATTTCTGCTGTTATCTGCATCAGACAGTGGAGGCAGCATCAAGAAGGACATCGAGTACCGATACGAAAAGCTGCTGATCAGATAAGAAAGCGAGATAAAAATAGAAGTTGCATAAATGATTTTTTATAACTGAGGAAGTATAATAAGCCTCGAGTCGAGGAATTTTTTACCCAATTTCTTAATTATATATATATATTTTTTTTTTTAAATTTTTACACACCAAAGTTATTTCATTAGAAAGAAAGTGACCGCCGCTCCAATCATAAAACGATAAAGAAATCTAAACGCAACATCTTCACTGTTCATAAATCTTGCTGGAATAATCCTCCAAGCAATACGTCTGTTTGACGGAGTTTACCTTTGCGAAACGTAAGCCGAATGTACTCAGAGAAGGAGATGATATCCATTCGAGTGAAAGAAAACTAAATGGTCCCTATCGCATGGACCCTTGAAATAGCGAATGATCTCGAACACGAGAAGCCTTCGTCACTCGTTCAACCATCGAAAATCCCCCGATAGCGACGAAGAGGAGTGTAACACACAAGAGCTGCAACGGGGAGCTTGCCATCGGGCAGAGAGACAGGCTACTCCAGCAGGCGAGCAAGTGCCAGTTGCTCAGCGGCAGTTGCCACGGTTAGACATACATTTGCGTCCTTTCATCGAGGTCCTCGTTCGCATGCAACTTACCCCCCTTGGTCGCGGCTCTTTGAAAGAGGATTTTCAAGATTTCGAAGTAAACCATTGTAACGCGACGTGACCGAAAGACAGCCCTAGAAAGGAAAAAGAGAAGAGAAAAGAAAAGAAACGAAACGAAACGAAACGAAACGAAATCTTGGAAAAAGGTTTCAGAGGGGGAAGAAAAACGACAAATGAGAAAAAGAAACTAGAGATCATGAAAAGGAGAATCCCATGTGCCAGGGACAGTGAGCGCGTGTGAGTGGCGTGCGTGTTACGTGCGTGTCGGACCAGTGGCTTCGGTCCTTCGACCCTCGAGGACGTAGCACCAGCCGAGGACACAATGATGATCCCGATGATACAAACTACCATCCTCCTGTCCCTCTTCGTTCATCTCAATGCCTCTCCGAACACCATCACTATGGCTAAGGTGGGTAATTGAATGTCGCTCGAAATTAAAAAAAAAAAAGAAAGTAGAAAATTAGTGTAGACCGTTTTGTATTACGGACGAGGGTCGAGGTTTTCGTTGCCTAAAGTGGTTTTAATGGAAAAAAAAAGGTACGATTAAGTATGATTTTTTATTCTCTCATTAGCAGCAATACGCTTTACACCAATCCGCAAGTAATTAGGGAATTTGATTTATGACATGTTTGTTGCAGCGATGTATATTTAATGTGTATTGAGATAGTAACACTATTAATCTATGTTTAATTGACATTAATAGTAATGTTATTAATACACGTGCATTTAATATACATTAATAACAATGTTATCTTAATCCATCATCTTACGACACCCACACCGAAAGTCATCAACAGAGTTATATCCAGGAAATAAGATTCGTTTGTCATTCTTGTCAGGTATAAGTTCCGTTGCTGTGAAAAAGAAAGCTGATCAGAAAAATGCAAACGGAGTTTCTTCTTTTGAATCCAAAAAACGTACATGATCTCGTGATCACTGCAATATGTTTCGTGCAGGAGCGTGCAGGTGCAACTATTTACTAGAGGTGTTAGCCGGTTAAATGGTTCATTGTGTAGTTAAGAGGTATTCACTTGGCAATGGTTGGCTGTTGCTTAATTAGACACGGTTCGCCAGTGCGATAACTATAAGATGAGAAGAGTGGTTTCGACTAACGAATGGAACGTTTTTTTTCTTTTTTATACTGGTCGCACGACAGAAAAATTATTAGCACTTGGCATGCGCGTTGCACGAAGCGTTCCATGGCCTTTTAAGTATCCCGCCATACAATACACTTAGTCTTTTGTTTGTACCAAGCAAAGAAGAAAGGTAAATAGCGGTAATATCCAACACTCGATTAGAGATCCGACGTTATAATTTTTTTCTTCTTCTTCTTCTTCTTAACATAATTATAAATACGCAAGATATCGCGTCTCTTTCTCTGTTCCTCTCCCTCTTTATTACCAATGATTAATCGAGAATTCCTCCGGCCAACGCTGTACTTCGTTGTTAACTTAATTATGTAGAGCACCCGATAACTTACTGCCTTTACATTCGGTGGAAAGATAATTTTGATTTCTCGTTACGAAATTTTATTGCATTACACACACACTCTCTCTCTCTCTCTCTCTTTCTCTCTCTCTCTCTCTCTCTCTCTGTTCTAAGAAAGATTTCAAAATAAACGATTCATCCGTGAAATAGTGCTGTTTGTTATCAACGTATATCACGATACGTTCGATTGCGGCGCGAGATCTTCAGATTTCACAAATATGATTCATCGTTAACTTAATCTGTGCTTACGATCGTAAAAGGCAACGCTATTACGACACTTTGCAATATTCGATAGTCAAGAACGAACTCTCTTCTTAGCACCTCGACTTACGATCTTCCCCGTGGCTGTGTACTACATCAGCGTGTTAACTAGCTTAACTATTCATGTATCGAGCTTTGATATAAACTTGTTCTCTATTCTATTTAATCTATGATCCACACCATCTCGAGTCGAGGACAGGTTACAAAAGAATTCGCGTAGGTGGTCTCATGACTGTGCTTGAAATTCAAATTTCCAAACTGAAATAGCTCACGAAACAGCTAAATTCTTTCTGTTTGGCTAAATAAACTCGTAGCTAAAGAAATGGAGCCTAAATAGAAATCTTGTTTCGCATGCTGAATATTATGACAGTGATACTTTGGTACTGGATATATATTTTATAAGATCTGTGATCTACTTATGCCATTTGATTTCTTCTAATTAATTTTCATAATATTTGGAATTTTTCATTCTTATCTAAATATTCTTTTGTCTCAGTTTTACAAAGATCCAATCAAACGAAAGAAGATTTTTCCCGATTTTTCCAACAACTTCGATCACAAGTACAATCGACTTAACGTAACGAGAAATGTAATTTTCAGTATATAGTTTCAGTATAAGTTTAGTATAATTTTAATAAATTTTAATAAACTTATACTTAAATAAGTATAACTTTCAGTATAATTTTCAGTATACTATAATTTTCAGTATTCAGTAATTTTCAAAATAGAAATCATAGCGTTCAATCAATGCAGCACACGAACAGCCGCAGATCGCAACCGGCTAAACAGAAAAATCGCATTTATTTATGTTGCGGTCATTCGTTTCTTCCCTATCGTAATTAATTACGATAAAAGCGTATACACGCTGACTTTGTTCTACTCGTTTCTACCGTTTTGTTCTTAAATCGTAAATCAACGAGTTTTCCTCGTGCGTTTCCAGAAGCGTAAAGAAGCTGACGAGGGACAAGCGTCGCCGATGATAGCACGATTTTTCATTTCGACGCGCGGGATAACGATGCTCGCTTTCAATTACGCGATACTCACGACGGTTAAATGGAACGCGTAATAGCCGCGAAATAACATTTCTACGTGACGATAGGCCACGATAAAACCACCGTCGCTGTTTCACTGTGGTTCCATCAGGATCTAGAATACTCACAACTAATTGCAAGAGTGTTGAATTTACCACCCTTCCGAGCCCGAAAATCCGTGCTGTAAAATTAGAACAAATAACGACGTTAATAAACCCGCGAACATTACAGTCTGTGCATGGTAGTTTTATACTTGGTGATTTTGTCGTTTTGTTTTTCTCGACTGCTCCCGGTCTCTCTTTCTCTCTCTCGAGATATATCAGGAAAACGCTTATCCTCTTCACGAGGAGTGTTTCCAGCGCTTCGTGTTCCATTGTTTTCTCTTTTCGCGCGACATTGCATTTTGTAATTGAATTGTCCGCAGCCATAGTTTTAGAGTTACAATTTTGTTTAGTCAACCGCGTGGAGATTTTTTAACAATTTTTTTTTTTTATCATTTTGATCATTTGGTAGAACCTCTCTTATCTAAATTCTTCTTCTTTTTCTTTTTTTTTAAATATCTTAATATTCGAACTATCACTAGAATAGAATCTGCTAATTTACTAGCAGACATTTTGTTGCAGTAATGTAACATTCGAATATTAACACCCTCAAGTATCGTGATCTTTCAGGTGGCCATAGTGACGTGTAGGGAAATTTATATAATTCATATTTTATATTTCCTCTCTTTTAACTTCTAACGTTTAATGAAACCATGAATTATGATATTCAGGAAATAAAGATTCGTATAAGGGAGGTTCCA
Organism: Lepidotrigona ventralis hoosana; assembly: GCA_002806875.1. Classification (NCBI taxonomy): domain Eukaryota; kingdom Metazoa; phylum Arthropoda; class Insecta; order Hymenoptera; family Apidae; genus Lepidotrigona; species Lepidotrigona ventralis. Next base: position 14,476 of record NIPQ01091409.1, read on the forward strand.
TCGCGACTTTACAGGACAGGATCTAATTTCCGCTTTACAACTAATCTGCATCAGCTATTATTCGCTTCGTACTACTCGAAGGAATCATTGACTGTCTCTAAGAAAAAGAAGGCGCATCCGAAGAGTGTGTTGGATTTTTTTTGTGCCCCCTATCGAGACCACTTACGTAGGTACAGGTTTGCCATCGAGAGGAATTCATACGTGGGTACACTTGGGTATCCAAACGGCATTTTGTTGTTTCTTTTCTTTTTGTTTCTTTTCTCATCTCTCTCTCTCTCTCTCTCTCTCTCTCTCTCAGTTTCGACTTTACACGCTATCGTCACGCGGACAAACACAGCCGTGTTGCTTCTTTTTTTTTTTTTCTTCCTTTCCGAACGCGTTTCTCCTTTTCGATCGACCTTCGCGAAAAAAGGACGCACACACTCACGTGTGTCGTCCATTAATCAGTAATATTCGCAATATGGAGATTTCGCTGGTGTGCAATAAAATGCCATTCATTCGGGAATTCCACGCGGTCACGATCTTTCGATTGCGCGATCCTTCCGATCTTTGCTTGTTCTGCCTCGCCGAGAATTGCGAATTTTTCCGCTTGAACTTTTCAATTTAATAAGGCCTCGTCGACCGTGGATATTCTGATATGGAAATTTTCTTTTCTCCTCTGGTGCAACTTCTTTTTTTTTGCGTGTAGTATATATATATATATATATATATATATATATATATAGATTAAAAAGAGCCAAANCCCATTAATATAATTAGTGTAATATAGCGGAGGTTGAAGATTAATATAGGTACTATCAATGTATAACCAGTATAGCTCTTTCTGCATATAATGCAGAATGTGTAGAAATCATAATCTTCAATTAAATACCACATACTATATATCTATGTACTATTATTAAGATATATAGTACAGATACATACTATATATCTATGTACTATTATTAAGATATATAGTACAGATACATTTTCCTTCATATCGTGAGATAAATATACTAAATTAGAACCATATTATCTTGACAAAGATACAGGCTATTATCCAAAAAGACAATATGAAGAAGCACCAATGTCGAGCAATATCAAATAGTCAGGATGAATTAATAAAATTTATCTGTATCGTTAATCAACTAAACAACACTATTACATCAGTTGCGCTAGTGTAAACGTTTATTCAAACAAACATCTGGTCTATCCCGATCAATATAATACCTGATCATTCTTCTTGAAACAAAATCACCTGATTGACCACCAAAACCTTCTCTACGATACCTGTAATCTAGCCCGAACAAACGCTATTTTCTCCTCTATCACGCCTATAGAACACATCCTTTCACGTCCTTCTCTTTCTTCTCCTACGTTCTCGCACCGTAGCCAGGAATTTCGTTCGTTAACATTGAACGTATGCAAATCGCTATGGAGATGAATTCTTTTTTCACCGAGAGACGAGAACCGTGAGCCTTACACTTCCGTGTAATCTCGACTTTCCCAGAGCCCGGTAAGAGGAGATAAAACGATTCACGTTGGCCCAACTGATCCAGAGAGCCAGGCTCGAACTTGTGCAAAGGTGCACACGTGCACACGTTTAACTACTCGTACCTGGAAGAGGAGACAGCAGCTTGCTTCCAAGTATGCACATCAGATCGTATCTTATCCACTCTTGTTCGATTTTCATCGAAAATCGCACGTTTTATCTCCTTAGGTGAGACTACTGCAAATATTGTGGCTCTTTAGCGCTAAGAGATGCTCGAGATGTTTGATCTTTGCACAACGGATCGCACGGATCGATATTATATTTGTATGCTTTTGCGTGCAACTATTTTCCAAATAATTATACATACGTGTAGTAAGGTTGTCGAGGTGTGCAATGCAGTGCAAGGAATTCAAGGAATGCAAAGCCACTCTGAAATCTTCAATTCTTCTATTCTTCTATGCAGGTGAGGTGTACGGAGATCGAACAGAGTTCAATTTACAAATTAGTTTTATTGGGAAAATGGAAGAGATATTTGTCAATCACTATATATATATATATAAAATAGGAACTAAAGCTAAAAGTGTATCCTTTCGAGAAAGAAGAAATTGACGAGGCATATGTCTTCGATAAATGACCGATGAAACATTCATTTGATGTTCTTGTTTGAAATATAATACTCAATAAGGATTTTTTTCCCGCCAGGACGAAGAAGACGTCTTGAATCGTTGTGTCTTAATCCCTGCGAGGACGAGCAATAATTAATAAGAAGCTGGTTGCACGAATGGCGAGCATCAAGCCGAGAAAGAATGTGTCTAAGAAACCTGTTTGGGGAGAGCCAATATCTTACGAGGTCTCTTCTCCTCTTTACCTCTTTCTCTCTTCTCTCTTCTCTCCGTGTCGGGAACCACACATGTGCATTGCGACACGCAGAGCTTCTCCCGAATACTCAGGTGTTAGCAGATATTCCCCTTTCTACCTTTTGTGCACCGTTTTACCTTCTGCATCGAGTGGTTTTACCCACTTCATCGTTTCGGCTATTAGAGGTTCTCGATCGGCGTCTTTCGAACTATCCAAATCGATCAACGTTCCTTAAACCGTATTGAAAAACTTAGCTTTGGAATGTTCCGGTGAAATTTCGTGGATGTTTGAGGAAATTGGATAGTTGCTTTATTGGAAAAATCATTCAATAAAGCTTTTGCTCGTCCGAGCATGTGTGGATAACTAAAGAAATCGAATGACACAGGCTCGCTAACTTTCTCCATATCTTCTTCTTACAAATCTTGTTTGCATAATAAGAGATAATAGATAAGAATAACAGAAGTTAATTACGATTTCGTATATCTGAGGCTCGACATTAACTGGCTCGTATAAATGAGGTTCGGATAAACGAATTTTTACTGTAATATATAAATACATTATGACAATATTCAATTATAGAAATTAAAATTAGAAATTAAATTTTTCTTTATTCACAGATGAAGAACTATATATATATATATATATATTAAAAAAAGGAGGAAATACTTGTACGTATACAAGCCGAATAATAATGAAATATTATATATAAAATGTATACATATGTATACAAGATCTCTAAATATCTTCCTTCATCTCAAGGATTACACGCGCATATCTGATCCTCTGCAATTGAGCCACGTTAATAGCAGTGTTCTATCAATGATCGTTACACGACTGTCTCATTATTGCACAAAAGCGATATTTCACCGTTGATGGCGGCTCCATTTTTCGCATCCTCTATCCACATTCACATCGCATCGTACAACGGAATTTTCAGCGAGTTTCCAGGAAAAGAAGAAAAAAGAAAAAGGCGAATCGGGTTAACCATTTCTACGGCGGATTCCGATCTGATCTAAATAGCAATTTGCGTGTTCGTAACGAGGTATTCGAAAAGCAATTAAACTGATAGTCATTTTACAATCGGTATATCAGGTGTATCGGCCCGGGACCTTGATCGTTGATCGCTAGGTAATATTCAGTTTTATCATGACTCAAATCGATCCGCCGTCGCTACTCTATAATCAATTCTCTTGTCGTGTCAACTACGGGGGCAAAGCGGTAACGCATGGCGCCAACCTGTTGGAATACTTCCTTTTTTTCTCTTTTTCTTCTCCTTTTACTTATTTACATATACTGTCGCTCGTGGCTGGCAAATTACGTTTGGTGAAATTGAATAATCTCTGGAGGTAAAAAAAAGATCTCAGAAAGCGCGATCTTCTTCGTCGACTTCATTGCAAAGTATTCTATAAATGATATTATTATGAATTTCATCTTGAGTGTAATGATATCTAATTCTGTTTAAAAACTGTTTTCATTTTTCCTGCTTGAGTATACTTTTTCGAGTTGTGTGTGTCACTTTCGTAGCAAGTATGCGACGTGTGTGAGATCATGAATCATTGCATATGTATCTTGATATACGTAATTTAGTAATTAAATTACATCCTATTAAAGGCAAGTAGATCCCCATACTTTTCAGCTCCAATATACATACATACGTGTCTCTTCATAGCACGCACATTTTCCTTTTCAGGAGATATTGCTCCTCCTTCACCACCGTTGGATCGTCGGTCCTCGTCTTTTTCTTCTGACACACTTCCTTGGCGCCTATAATAATCCCCGAGGCGAAATTGGTAGCAAATCCTATCGAAGCTAAAAAAGAAAAAAAAAAAAAGAAAAAGAAGAAGAGTGACACATTCTTGACGCGTATCGTTCGTGACATTCGCTCACGAACCTACAATTAATAATAACTACCGCGGAAAATGTAGCTCGATAATTGGCGCGCGTGTCAATGACGACGACGCCGTCGAGACGTTCCACGATAATTAACACTCGTCCCGTTAAACACGACTCGTAACCGTGCACTAAGAATTGGAGAAGAGAGAAGCGCCACGTTCGGCTAATTAATAACCATGCTTCCACGCTTGATGGATGGAAACGATGGATGCCTCCTTCTCGTTCGTCGATCGTTATTCATTTTTATTAGCCTTTCCCCTCGATGGTCGTTTCTCCGCTCCGTTGGATTAGGTTGGAATTAAGCAGAATGTTTATCGAATTTCATTTGATCGCCCGATGATTTAGCAGCTTGTATGCCACGTGAGCTTATTACAAAGAGATACAGTGCTCATGGAGTGCTGCGAATAAAAGTTGGTATGGTATGATTTAGTGACGTGGAGAAACAGAGTAAAAACAATTTTTCTCGAATAATTCACTTTAACGAAACTATGCTTTTATTATGAGGTTGTTATTATCTTTATAATACTTTTCTTTTTTTGTATGAAATATTCACAAGTCGAATTTGTGACGTACCTAACGATGAGAAAAAAATCCAATGAAATAGGTATCACCTGTGTGATACCTAACGATGAGAAAAAATCCAGCTTTATATTTCCTTTCTGAATCAAGGCTTCCAAACAGATGCGTAATTTCCTCGCATTTTCCATATTGAACGTAAATATCTTGAACGTCGTTCCAGATGATACTTAAAAAANACCTAACGATGAGAAAAAATCCAGCTTTATATTTCCTTTCTGAATCAAGGCTTCCAAACAGATGCGTAATTTCCTCGCATTTTCCATATTGAACGTAAATATCTTGAACGTCGTTCCAGATGATACTTAAAAAATTCCATTCTTTCTTACGAATATCGATCATCCCTTAATCGTCGTTCGTTTCATTTTTCAGGAAATAAGATCACAATGCTTTTGAAACATGTGTACTACACGAAAGTATGCCGCTAAATTCGATTTCCCAACAGCCCAATACATACGCATAATTCAACGCATGTTACACCAGCGGTATGATATTAATAGAAATGGTCAAACTCAACGTGATGAATGTTCTACAAGGATTTTTCGCTACTTGCTGATAAACCGGCTCTGCTGGGACAGGATCAATTTGAATTTGCTCGAAACACCGTTGTACACGTGATCGGTATCAAGCATGAGACGTATGAACTTTTAAACACGCTCGGATGTAGGTGCACCGGCGGGCAGGTGCAACAAGTAATCACGTCGGTCGACGTTTGTTTGCAGAAATTTGCATTTGCGTAACGTCTAGCGCACAGTGCACACAACCTGGTGCACACAACCCTCTTTCTGCGAATTCTAATTAGTCACACCGTGGCCTCTATCTAATAATCAACTGATTGTTTAACCCCTTGATGTGCTAGGCTTGCTATCTCGTTGCTATTACATTTATGTGTGATAACTTTAATGGATTATATCTAATTCATTTGATGGTCTCTGGATTGGATGTATCAATTAATTTCAACAGTGATATTACTCATTATTAATACTGTTTCATGTTGTATTTTCATGCTTGATAGTTCAATCAACATTTCAACCAAAGTCTCGAATTAACTTAACCATCTACTTGAATGTTACATGTCTATATATGTACAATTTGAAAATATTTGCTGCACATCATAAACCATTTAAGTTGGTTTGAGCAATCTTTAATTGAAGTGAATAGCTGTAGTTAATTAATTAAATTTTCCTCCTGTTAGTAAATGAAATTTAATGTCTTTGTTGAGAAATCATTTGACTATGCTATGCGTTCTCGTTAAGATTTATTTTCTGCCAGAAGGAAATGCCTTGGCACGCCGGGATTACGCGCCGAAAAACCCGTTTTGTCCGAGCACACCGTAATCGTGTTATCGATTTCCCCTTATTTTTATTTCTCTTCTTTCTTTTTTTTCTTTTTGATATTACGTGCTCGCAGTGCGCTTGTTAACGAGACAAGCGACACGACAACACAAGCAAAATCATGCCACGCTGTTGGCAACAATCGAACGTAAGATCCTGGCCGGGTAATCAATTTCTTCGTAAATCGTGGGCGAAAACCGCTTCGATAGTGACACGCACGGGAAATAGCTCGTTAATTTATCGGCAAACAAATTAGACGTGAGAATGCCATTGCACGAGATTGCAGCCGTGCTTGTTAGAATTTCAAGAACGAGCGCTGGTATTAACATTATTTTCCTGCTAATGGAATCGCTGATTGGGATCCTCCACGTTCCTTGAAATGTGGACTTTTATACAAACAATAAGAATCTGCTCCTGGTTCATTTCGTTGTTTCGTAATTTATATCATTGTTCTATTATTTGTGAGTTGGCCTAATTCTAGAAGGCGTGAAAAGCTCGTTTCTGAGTTGTTTTAAACTCGAAAGTGTTTTTTTAATGTAGCAAATATAATTACTAAAAAAACTTATATATATATATATATATATAATTATGATGATATAATATTTTTATAAATAATAGTAAATAGATTCATTTTTTATTATGGATACAATAGATTTCTACAAAGATTGTGTTTTGTTAAATTGATCTAAAAATTATTTATTGTTATTATATATTGTGGTTGCTGTAGCTAGTGGAAGTATAGTCATACGTTAAGAAAGTTCATTTCATGAAAATATTTAATGGTATGTAATTCTTTGAATCAGATAAAATTACTATTTTTACCAGAAATTAATTTTTGCAAAAATGTTCTAGGAATATAGTTTAAAATCCATTGAAATAAAAAGAATAATATTGGAATTGGAAAGAAGTGGAGTATTAAAAATTCTGAAAAGACTCATTGGCTGTTTTCCATTAATGGACAAAGGAAAAGTAGGAATCAGCATCTTCTAACAATAATAATGTTAATTATTGATTTGCATCAAGTATATATACACATATAATTATCTGAATCCTTGCGCACATTCCTGATGTAACACAGGAGTTCTCATGATTGTTTAAACTTGAACATTCAAAGTCGATTATCGTTATCAGCCAGTCAAGTTAACACCGACTGAATTAGCAAAGAATTATTTACTGATGTCTATTCTTTACGAGGTTTTCAATGATTCGCATATTTCTACTCTGTGATAATGCTTATTGTTACCGTGTTTCCTCAACTTTTGTATTTTTTTTTTTTTTTAGCACATTTAGAAATCTGAAGCATCTTGCTTTTTCTTGAAACATTTAAGAAAAATTCCTTGGAACTTTTACACTAATATTCTTAACACTAGTACAAGTGTTCACTAGTTCATCAGACAGCAGCAAATTTTGTTGAAAATTTACATTTTATTGAAAATAATATGACGTTACATCATCAATCACTAAGCACTGAAAATCACATGATGCCACAATAAGTAACGTCACCGACCATTAAAAATCATGTGATATCACAGTATCAGCTTTAATCGTTGAAAATCACATACGCCATAAAAACGTTTCTTCGTTAGTAGGTCATTATAGTGTTGATAAATAGCACTAGTAAGATATTCGCATATATAGCGCAATGTTATATTTAATAGTATTTAAATTTAATAGATCTACTATTTTATTAAATATAGTATTAAAATATGTTTTTGTCTAACTCAATATGTAACATAAAATAGAAGCATATCAACATCTTGAAAAATAACTTCAAAGTTATAAAGTTTGATCAAAGTGTAAGATACTGTTCTATTACTAATTTCTACGTGCTATGTATATGGTGGCCAAGCATAAGTGACCGCTCGTTAATGGCCATTTTCAGGCAACTATACACTGTGTACGTTGGCGACCTTATAATCAAAGACATTGACAAATCACTATGTTTCGTTCGTCGACTGTTCTATAGAAAGAAACGACACCTTCTGAGAACCCATCATTAGGCATATGTACGTGCCTCGAAACGTATCTTTATTCTTACCATAATCGAGTATTCGATTCAAAAAATCGTTCAGAGAAGTTATGCGCTTTTTGTAAAGGGTGATGTAACACATCAAGTGAACGTTCGCGTTTGTTACTGTTGCCATAATTGGGAAGCTTTTCTATTCTAGGAGTAGAACTTTCCTATTCTACATGATAAAAAAAAAAAAAATTATAAAAGTAAAATTTTAGAAGTAATGAAAATAATACAAGTAAGAAATGAAAATTTAAATATCTATGTAGATCAATTTTCTTTATAGAGTCGGACAGAGGACCTAAGNACACATGAATTATAATACATGACATTTTTTGCTAATATTTCTAATATACAAATAGATATATCTTCGAGTACATGATACAAGGTACACTAAGCATATTTTTTTTTATCAATTTTATATAAAAAAAAAATTATAAAATAAACCCCCACAACTGTGCAACCTACGAATTTTGCAGAAACTTACTTTCAGAGGGATTTATAAATTGAATTTACAAATTGGATGACATACAAAGTGGGAAATGTAGTGCAGAAACTTACTTTCAGAGGGATTTATAAATTGAATTTACAAATTGGATGACATACAAAGTGGGAAATGTAGTGCTTACACATGAATTATAATACATGACATTTTTTGCTAATATTTCTAATATACAAACACGTCTTAAAGAAACATTGTAAAGTCTAGGATAGACTTATCTTAATTGTTTTTGTTTGGTGTTCCTCTTTAATTACCAATGTTTCATAGATGACTTTATCAAAACTCAGAGCACTCTTCATTACTGTTCGATGCTTTCCCTCTCCTCTTTACGTTTGTCAAAGTAGAATCTATACGTACAATCCGTCGAAGTTAATTGAATTAGAAGTTACTTAGAGTGATTTATATGGTCGTGCCTATCTCTTTATGTATCGGACGATTATGTTTATTCAAATAAGCAGAGGAGGAAAGGCACGTATGAATTGACAACGAGACGACAACAACGACGATATTTCACCGATGGTAATTAGTAGCGCATTTCTCGGCGAGGCATTCAATCATTTTCAACGAGGGTAATTACTGACACGGTCGTATGTTCAAGATCGTATGTCAGAGTTTCACATTCCGTGCAATGCAAATGCATGATGTAATGATTCAGGCGCCTCTTTTGATGGATTCGAGGCGCCTTCTTTTCTGTACAGAGGCGCCTCCTCCGTGTTAAAGACGGCTCTGTTCCACCCGATTACCAGTGAATCATTCCACTAGTACACAGAACTTCGATTCAGGAATTTTCGTGTAGATATTTGCATCGTTTAGAATCAATTAAAATAAATTGCACGTTCCCTACGTGTCTACATTGTCTCTGCCTGTGTGTGACAGTTGGCGAGTGATCTGCGTACTCATTGGAAAACACGATTGATACATCGGCGCGAAAGATATACTTTTTATTTATAAAAAAAAAAGTCTGCACCTAGATTGCTAGAAAGTCAATGCGTTCTAACCATAATAATCTTTTTATTACATTTATTTAGGTTTACCGCAGAGAGTATTACTTTGTTAATATTATTAAAATATTAAAGTAGCTAAACTAGTAGGCGTTTACAAGGGATAGTTAGTGTAAAAGTTCTTACGTTACTCATGGAAGTATGCAGTTGTAAATTTCTCTCAAAGGTAGCACAACGATCTCTGCAGCCAGTTATGGTCGCAAGGAATGCGATTCGCTGTTATGCGTAAGAGGTCACGAAAGATAGCGTAAATGCGTCAGCAATCTTCCTGGAATATCAAACGATGTTGATGGATTCAAGGGGAATCGTGAGAAAAGAAATTAGTCATCCCGCGAAATGTTTCAGCCAGTTTTTAATTTTCTTCGTTCTTCCGTTGTCCATTTAAAGGGAAGTCGTGAAAATGACAAATAACTCGCTACACTTGAGAATCTCCGTAAAATGATTCATAAGGATTAATCATTATGGACGTGTGACTTCACTTAGACTATATGTAGCTCTCTCAATTACTACATTGCTATTTTCGGCAGATTTTCACATGAAGGAATGTTTTACACACAACATCAAGAAATGTTATTATTGTAAGAGAGTAATCGAATGTTACTCTACTTCATCATCAGCACTAGCAACTTTAACGTTCTATACTTATTGTGTATGGTATGTGTGGTGTGTGTGTTTTAGGAGGAGTGTAGAAAAAGGATAGCCGAGTGCACAATGAGTAATGGTGCAAGTACACCGGTATGTGGGAGCGACGGTGTTACGTATTCGAGTCAGTGTCAGGTCATCTCGAAGCAGTGTCAAGGCATGTCTATTCTTATCAAACATACTGGCCCTTGTCCAGGTAATTGCATTGGAATAGCTTAGGAATAATTATCGGCAACCAGCCGATCCGTCGTCGATTTCTTTTTATCCGTAAAAATAAATATTGTTCAAACAAACAGAATTTTGTTTAAATCATCGCTTCGAATATTCGAAGTGACAAAAGTTGATGAACCTTCAGCTACTGAAAGTTTACTGAAATAAGGATCGTGTGCTTTAATACTCGATAAAAAGGGATCGAGACAAGAATGTACACTGTGAAAGATACACGTCTAACACAAGGAATCATATATAATTGAACCTGTCCCGTCTAGAGACACCAGCATGCTTCTCCGCAAGATTGACCGCCAGGCCGGGTGCACGACCAGTCTGCCGCTCGGATGGCACTTACGCGCCAGTGCAATGTCACGAGGAAACCGGGTACTGTTGGTGCGTGACACCGCAGGGCAGACCGCTGCCCGACACCTCGGTAAGAAACGAAAGACCAAGATGTGTGAAAAAACCTGGTCCCAGATCTACTGCTTCCACCAGGAGCGGCCAAAGGAGGCGCTCGCCGAACTGGAAGCAGCGAAGGCAGTACAGCAGCAAGCACAGGAATACCTGTGACCGGGCGGAAAAGTCCAAGTTCAACGGGAACCTAATCGAGAACTTCAAGATCGAGTACAGGCGGACGAACATCTCCGCTGACGGTGAGGAGAATTCAATTGGATATATTTGTTGTTTCCGTTGATAAAGGCATTTCAAGGAGATTGAAATGAAATCGCGGGCTCGATCGAGAAGAAGTGATGTGTAGAATTTTTTAACCCTTTCGGTTAACGAACGAAGTTGTTCTCTTGTGTATAAAGATTTTCCTTAGCCTTAAATAAGAACTGTGCTTCTTCTAACAAATGTCGTTAGTTTTAATATTAATAAAAGACATTTATATTAATAATTAATAATATATTTATATTAATATTAATAATATATTTATATTATTAATATTAATATTAATATTAATTATAATATTAATTATAATATTAATTATAATTATTAATATTAACATTTATATTAATAATATATTTATATTAATATTTATATTAATAATATATTTATATTAATATTAATAAAAGACATTTATATTTATAAATTCTGTTAATTATACAAGTAACGCTAGAATCATATAAGGTCATCTGATGATATATCCGGCGCTCGTACCGAAAGGGTTAAATTCGATCTCACGCAGGTGAGGAACGATACGCGTTGTATTTTTTCCACTTTCGTTTAATTTCTGTCTCTTTCTGAACAGGCGACAAGAACGTGGAGAGGGTGTTGTCGTGGAAATTCATGACGCTGGACAAGAACGGGGATGGATATCTAGATAGGGCAGAGTACAAGGAGTTGAGAAGGCTAGCGAAGAAGGCGGTAAGGCCGAAGAAATGCGCTCGCACGTTTGCCCGCACGTGCGACCTAAATCGGGATTTGAAACTCTCCAGGCAAGAATGGGGTGCCTGCCTTGCGAACGACTTCACTCGTAAGTTTAAAACGTGGTGCACGTGCGTCTTACCACCATGAAGGCAGAATATCAGACACTTGCACGACTCGACGATCTTTTATCCCTTCATCGAACTCGGAACGATTATTTTGAAACGGAAATTTATCTCTTACAATATTACGTACGTTCTCCTCTCGATTGTCTTTCAAAGAGGTTCCCATCGGAAACAATATTGTTGAACAGTCAGGGTATTATCAGTCCGAGTTGCAAACACTCGCTAACACCGTTTTCCTGGTAGGCGAGTGCTCTCAAGGTCACAGCCGAGGCTGATGAGTGCATAAATCAGTTTTGAACACGTTGATATTTGCGAAGCGGCGCGGCGCCACGCTGTTGTCTCCTCTACTTTGATATACAGACTGATTCAAAAAAAAAAAAAAAAAAACAAAAATTATTAAAAATATTTAAAG
>NIPQ01091410.1:0-15374 GCA_002806875.1 Lepidotrigona ventralis hoosana
AGTGACCATTTCTCCTTTCACTAGTCGAACGAAATCCCCACTCGTGTAACCTGTCGAATTATTATTCCGTGTCAACGAATGAAATTTAGTTTTTCTCCACGATTCTGGTCATTATTGCCAGACAGACGAATTGAACGTCACCGATGCCAAAGGATCAACAAGAATTTCTCGTTATTCATCGAATCGATGAGATAATTTTTTAAATACCTCGTGAAACGATCATGTCCGTCAAACGAGGAAAAGATTTACAAAGGTACATGAACCCCATGTTGAACATCATAAACTGACTAATTTTTTTTAAATTATACTTGACCGCCGAACAAACTTATAAATAAATATCTTAGTAAATATGTCGTACGTTATTTGTAAGACGGTTGTTCGTTATTAAACGTGAGGACAATCTTTCTTATCGAGGCAAAGCAAATATCATCACTTTGGCAAGATATTACACGTTTATACATTACACAGTATTCGTAGCAAATACGTATAAAATTTGTATTTGCGGTATATAAATCGGTAATTTTGCCCTCGATCAAAGTGCATACTGCAGAGACAACGAGGTAGAACGAACTGCTTCGCCACGCAGGTTTGTATCATTAATGAAGTGTGCACCTTGCTGCTGAACAACTGTAAGAAATATATTTCTCTCAAAACAAACATCAACGGAGGGGCGGATCTTTGTCTCAGTACAGATACAACCAGTTTAATTGTCGAGACATGAAAATGTCGTCCTTTACGATAATTCGATAGAGAATAAGAAGTCAATGGAAGATTTAACTTGGGAAAAAGTTAAAAGCAACAGGTTCACTCGAACTTTCTATTTCGACGTTGCCTGCGGTTCTTCGCCTTCGAGAGGATTTCGTACGCCTGTTGTATTTCCATGAATGTCTCCTGAGCCTGTCGCCTTTCTTCCTCGGTACCTTTTATCTTGTCGGGATGATTGTCCCTCGAAAGAGCTCTCCAACGGGACGTTACCTCGGTCTGCGTGGCCGTTTGAGAAAGGCCTAAAACCTACATGCGGAAGAAGATTTCGCCGAGTCATCAGATGATTGCACACGCGTAATAATGCAGAACCTGGTGGATCGAGGTGTACCTTGTAGGCGTTTATTTCTCCCCGAGGATCCGTCAGATCAATCAGTTGTGCCCACGTTGCCCAGAAACCTTGATGAATCGCTTGATTCCAGGTTGCCACGAGACTTGCCTGCAAAAGTTCCGCGTGAAAAATCTTCGTGAAGCTGATTTACGCGTGACTTTCACGAACCTTCAGATCCAACCATATGGGAGACGTTAAGAAGTGTTGAACAGCCTCGGACAATTTAATCTCCTCGCCCTCGCTGTCGGTGATAACAGCGTTGAAATACAAGTACGATCCTATGAAGGACAGGTAGATGGCGGCAGCTAAGCCGAGGCAGAAGATCCTCCGTACGAAGCTACGTTTCTTCCTCGGCTTCAGCCTCCACTGTTTGCTGAACGTATCGAAACTTAAGCTGGCAGCGACCACCATCAAAAATATCCACGTGCTGTCGTCGCCGATGTAGAACAACGTCGGATAGAGCAAATACGCCGAGCAAAGGGCGATCCATATGGAGCCTTGTTCTCTGCCAATATTCCCAACCGTCCAGACACCTGATCAAATACACTAAAATTACTACAATTCCGGCCACGTTATCAATTATAAAAAAATTATATAAATAGTGGGAAATAACATTCGACTCGTAAAAAAAAAAAAAAATGCTTCGCCCCGGATCGTGTAGCGTCGGTTTAACACGTTCCGTGCCACGTGTACCACCGATGGTACATTCCCGCGCTAAAAACATATATTTCGTAACAAGTTTCAGACTGTAGAATATATTTCCGACAAAAGAACGATTGTAAAAACTGCAGTATGGAACAAGGCGCATAGGTTTGTTTAATTTTCACATATACAATAGTAACTATCAATAATTAATAATTATTATTGATAATTAATTATTGTAAAATTATCAATAATTATTATTGATAATTATTAATAATATTATTAATAGTATTATACAATAATACTAATTAAATAATACTACTATTAATAGTATTATACAATAATTAATAATTCTTAATAATAATTAATGATTATTAATAGATTATTAATAATATTATTAATAATTATACAATCACTAATAATAATTACACAATCATTAATAATAATTATTAATAATTAATAATTTTACAATAATTAATAATTATACAATCATTAATAATAATTATTAATAATTAATAATTTTACAATAATTAATAATTATGCAATAATTAATTGTTATATATGCAAAGATTAATAAATATTAATAATTAATTGTTACATATACGGTAATTAATAATTAATTGTTATATATATACAATAATTAATAATTATTAATGATTGTACAATTATTAATTATCGTATATTAATAATTATTGCATATATAACAATTATTACATAATTATTAATAATTAATAATAATTTTACAATAATTAATAATAATTAATAATTTTACAATAATTAATAATTAATAATTATGCAACAGTTGATAATATTAATCATTAATAATCATTATTAATCATTAATAATTTGACAATAATTAATAATACTTATTAATATACAATAATTAATAATTATTAATAATTATGCAATAATTGTTATATATACAATAATTAATAATTACATATAACGATTCACTTTGTTCAAGCAAGGAATGCATAAAAAGAGCTATTACCCTTAAATTTTTTTGTCTTGCTACTTCAGTGCCGAAATTTTTTACATTTTGTTTATATATAGCAAGTGCTACGAATGTTAATGAAGGAAACTTGTTTTCCAACGAAGACGAAAGGAAAAGACAAAAAAGCAAATGAAAAACGGAAAAAATGTTATCTCCGCGTATTTACCTATTCCCTCTTTTGTCAAAGAATTTATTTCCCTCGTTTTGTTTTTTTTTTACCAAACAAATTCTAACACGACAGGTTCTTTTTACTAACTTTTTACTAAAAAGTTAAAAGTTAAAAGATTATGAGCGTACGACGGATGGTACACGATGTGATAACTACTCTATACAAGCTAATTATTGTTGGACTGATGTTGTAATGAAATGTATCAATCTTTAGTCAAAATATCAAATGGCCTGAATAAAAAGTCGAGGAAAAATGGCTGGGCACGGAACGCGTTGAACACACACACGTCCGGCAGTGATACTCGCATATGTGAAATCTTATCGACTAATTATGCGAGGACACCACGGACATGCCATTAGCGAAGGTAAAAAACAAATTGCGCAGCGGTGATCTCACAGTCAAATTCTGGACTTTGTTCCAAATTTTTTCTTTTCTTTTTTTTACCTAAAGCAATGACCAAAGGTGTCAGGATTAGCAAGTGCCTAAAATTAATTCCAAACACCTCGTCCTCTGGAATTGCGTTGCGGAATATCTCGGCCCAAAAGTACGCAACCGCGTTTTCCGTGGCGAACCGCACCGACGAGAACGGCGGCTGAAACCAAGCGACACAAACAAACACATACACACACACACCGTTTTAATAATATCAAATTTCGCTTACGCAGCCGATTCGTGTATATATAAATATATATTTTATCGCACGATTCGACTTCTCTGCGCACGGCGTACACTTGCCCGATCTCGTGCTAAAAATCGATCGTCGATCGTTTGTTTTCTCATATATGTACCTTACGATTGGTTCGAACCTTCCGCTTAAAGTCGTTCACAAAGCTCGGATGTTGGTTGGCGTCGTGAACGTACGAAGGGATCCTGTAGATGTCGCGAAGCCATCCAAGGCCAAGGTATCCACCGAGAGTACTGAAATATATGAAAGCCTGCGCGTCCCGTTCCAGGTACACGTGATGCGCTCCAACGAAACCACCGATCATCCACAGCACGTACGCCCAAAATATCGATTTCTCCCTTTTCCTGCTCGATCCCGAAGTGTTCCTCTTCTCGGACTGTTGTCCACCGTTTTGCAACTCCATTTTTCGATTTGTTCTTCCTTCTTGTCTTGGCGCGTTGACACTCTACTACGTACGTATCGACTTGCACATTTCTTCCGGTTGTACGTATATTTTTTAACACGACTGACTACGCGTCAAGTGTGAGTCGAGTTGAGTTAAACGCACGTTGACGACGAGCAGGCAAGCACTACCGGCTTTTAGCCTCGCGATTCCACCAACAACTCTGCCCGTGCTACTTGTCAGCTATCATTGTCAGCTATCGCGCCGTTCCTCATTATTCTTTCGACGAGAATAGGCAGACGGTCGAAACAATAGCGATCTTTTTTCTTTTCCCTCTTTCTTATGTACGTTTGCACGTCGATGATTGTTTCCTTTGTGTAAACACAATCGGCCGGAGCGTAGTCGTCGTCGGTGTCGTTTCGAAAAGTACCGCAGCTGGCTTTACCATTGCGGTTCAACGCTCTGTCAGATGCGTGTAACGGTACTTTGGCAGGACCGTAGCAACGGAACAGCCGTTCGTGGATCCGACACGGAATTACGCGATCAACACGATCACAAGGGAAGAAATTCGTCGTTTGAAAGAATCTACCGGACACGTTTTAAGAATATATCAACAAGAATGAAATACGTGATGACACGTTTAGTTTCCGCATACTGCGATAGCGTGTCTGCATGAAAAAAGATGCAACTAATGGTATAACAACAGTTGTTAAAAAGGATTTCTAAGTGATTCGATCAATCTAGTCGAAATATTTATTTAAAATTCTTACGTATCTTCTCACGTTACATAGAGGATCCTTATTTATCAACCGAGCCGATCTTTCCTACATAAAAACACAATCTAAAACATTTCAAATTCATAAATAATTTTGATGTCAATTCGGTCAGTCGAGTGGAATTGTACAAATTAAACGAGAATGTTTTCTTATTAGACACTTGTATCTACCTATACACTGATGTAATACAATTTTTTGTCACTTTTGATTATTCGTGTACCCGTCGCGCATAAATTATGTATCTTCTCTCGTTAGAGAGAATCCTTAATTATCATATCATATCTCTCGTTAGAGAGAATCCTTAATTATCAACTGAGACGATCTTTTCTGCGTAAAAACACAATCGACCCGAAGCGTTTGAAATTCATAAATAATTTTGATGTTAATTCGGTCAATAGAATGGAATTGTACAAATTAGACGAGAATGTTTTCGTATTAAACACTTGTTTACCTATACACCGATACGATGTAGTATAATTTTGTCACTTTTGATTATTCATGTACCCATTTGCACGATCTCTTTCGTTGAAAAGTACATCAAATATTTGAACAGAGTCACGAATGTCCGTTTGTTCTTTGTTGCACGAGGAACTTCGGTTTTTTGAATGAATAAACGTGACCAACTCACTGAGACAAAAAAAAGTCCCTAGAAGATATATTACCTACGATGGTAACAATCTACGTCACCAAATATTTACCATCAAACTGCATTTTCTCGTAGCATGTATTTGTTTAGTGTGCATCACGCATCATGAAATGCGAGAAAGGAAAATTGTGTAAATAATGAACCAGCCGAACAGTACCTCGATGAGATTTTTACTTCGACAAGAAATTCACGTTATTTTCTCCGAGTACGTGTGCATGTTGGAAGATGTTTCACTCGACAGCGTGAAGGAAACAAAATCGCGTTCAAACGTACGGAAACGTCTGGTTTCGTGCAACTTGAAAAGATAGTGACAAATCCGGGTCGCAGCTTCTCTCGTTCTAGTAATCGTGAGCGCAACATGGCGGCGTGCACGTGTTGTTGCTTGCATTTCTTTATGACAAACGCGTATTGTCAGACGCGTAACGAGCACGTTTCACGAGCCTCGAACATCCGTGGTGCCGCGACATCGGCAGAAGTGACGCGTACACGTCTTTTGGTGGGAAATGCATGGTAATGGAAGGGAATCGCTCGACGAAGAAAAGTCATAAAGAGTGGCGTAAGATAGCGAAGAAGGAACGCCGGAGACATCTGCGTCGTAGAGCGGCCGCGGAACGAGATGCAGACGAGCAACGACAGAGGGCAGCACTTGAGGAAAGCGCGGAATATTCAAACTGGCTGGAACAGCGTGAAGCCGAGGAGAGAGAGAAAGAAGCTCGGGAGAGAGAGGAGCACGACGAACGGGAAAGGCTGTGGTTAGAAAAGGAGGTGAGTTTAGAATAACTTTGACGCAAACTTATTTTAAATTTTAAATCTCGCGGGTTTCACTTGGCCATCTTTTTCTGGTTCTTTTTTTTTCCTCTCACGATTTGCGAAACTTACTCGAGCGATTGATCGTGTTGTACTGTTTTGTTTTTCGAAATCGATAGCAATTAATCGATACGAGTTCGATTAAAATTAAACGTTAGATATTCCCCGATGTGAGTTGTGCCTATAACCCTGAAAATAAATGTGGATACCAAAGCCCGCTAGTTACTACATGGTTCCTAAAATAAGCTAAACAATCAAGCTTACTTTTATGTTACACTATGTTTCATATATATATATATATCTCTTTCTCTAGGTGAAAGCCCAAGAGGAATGGCAAATTTTGCAGGAGAAAAAGCAAAAGGCCCGGCAACTGCAATTGGAACAGGAGGCGAAAATCCGGCAAGAATTCGAAGCGAAACAGGAGGTCATTCGGAAGAAGCAGGAAGAGGAGAAGCGCAGGAGAGAGGAGGAAATTAGGAAACGAGAACAGCTGTTGAAAGAGATCGACGATTACATCGATAACGGGATCAAGACGCCGGAAGCTCTGCGCGAAGTTATCGACAGTCAACCCGGTAAAGAACTTTGTCCATTTTTCGCAAAGACAGGTGCCTGCAGGTGAGCGATAATTTAATTGAAACTTAATTTAATTAATAATTAAAAACGCAAGCACGGTGTCATTCAACAAGTTCGATGATTCGCAGATACGGCGATACCTGTTCGAGGAATCATCGCAGAGTATGCTTGAGTAAAGTGATACTGGTACCTGGCTTTTACACGCATTTCTCCCTGGAGAAGAATTCCGCGGAGTACGACACGGACATTGCCCTTGAATTCGAAAGTTCGGAAACACGGCAGCACTTTCGCGAATTTTACAACGACGTCGTCCCTGAACTCGAGTCGTTCGGCAGGATCAAAACCCTGAAGTACTGTTGCAACAGCGAGGTCCACCTGCGGGGGAACCTGTACGTCGAATATTACACCGAGAGGGAGGCTGCCAGGGCATTGAGGAAGCTGAAAGGTCGATGGTACGCCGGCCGACAGCTGAACTGCGAGTTTGTCAATTTGAAGTCATGGAGGAGTGCGGTTTGCGGGATGTCGAAATGCCCGAAAGGAAGGGCGTGCAATTTCCTGCATACTTTCAAGAATCCGCACGACCAGTACGACATCAAAAGCCCGCCCAGATGGGCGAAACAATTGTCCTCGTCCGCTCAGGAAGTCACCAGCAGCAGCAAGAAGCTCGAGCACAGGTATTAACAGTTAACATATTCCGTGACATGTGTACTACCGGTGGTACATGTTAAACTTGATCTTCAGGTCACGTGTACCACCATATTTCTAATAATATTACCACAAGTGGTACACGATGTGATAGCTACTTTAAACAAGAGAACTACTTATCGATTGATGATGTAATGAAAATATCAAATAGCCTGAACGACAAGTCAGGAAAAAATGGCTTTGCACGAAACGTGTTAATGAAACGAATTGCTGTCGGCGTATATCGTGTTGATTTTTCTTTCTTTCAGAAATAAATCTAAATGGGAGGACGATGATAAAACGGAAGGTGATAAAAGTTGGAGATGGTCCGAGTCTCCCGAACCCGAGATAGAGCATCGTTCGAGGAACGTCGAGAAACGGCACTACCATACCGACGAAAGGGAAAGAGACTTTCGACAAAGATCGACGCGCGACAAACGACTCGATCGGGATACAGTTACCGACAGCGACCAGTCGCCACCGGTGAAACGTTATCGGGGCAAGTCCAGGCGATACAACGACGAGAAGATGAAAGACGATGAAGCTGCTTCGAACGATCGCGAATCATCGAAAGGCTCTAGACATTCCAAGAAATATCAAAGGAAGAGGGGGGAGGAGGACAGCGACGTGTCGCCGAAGAGTTCTCGTAAGAGACGAAATCATCGCTCGACGAGCCATCATCGATTCTCCAACAAATATTCGAAAAGAGAGAGAACAGACAAAGACAGATACAAGTTGAAGAGTCACAATGAATTATGTCAAGACTCTTGGAAAAGTAGAACCAAAGATGCGTGTGACAAGTCGCGTGCCAAAGATATTCCTGTCGACGCGGCGAATGGGAAATCGAAATGGGACAAGGAAAATTCGCAGAATATTGATTCTGACGGCACGGAATCCTCCGATTCTGAGAGAACACCGTGCGGCAGGCACTTTTGCAAAAAAGTTTCCGACAACGAATGGGCTACCACAGATTCTGAAGACGATGCAAAGGAGAATTAGCATAAAAGACAATAATTACTATACTTTTTCACATTGAAATATATTCAACGATAAAATGTTTCATACTTGTCTCAAATTCTCTTTAATCATCATTGTCTATGTAATAACTCTACCGAGTTGCGTGACACAAAGTTGACTTTTATTTAAAATGATACTTTGATCGATACATTATACTTATCATCCAACTCGGACATGTTCGAGTGGTATGTGATATTTATTTAATAAACGAACTGCTTAAGATTAAGCGATTATGTTCATCGATTCGACTTGTCTATCTTGTATATCAACTTATCAGATAAATTCCTTTCGATTTTATGTTAGGCGAAATCTATTCTCTATCTCCCTGTATGAAATATGATTGCAAACAATCGCAGAGAACAGTGCCTTGTGAACTGATCTAGCAAATTGCCCTCTCCGACTATGGTCTACCTAAGTTTTCTGTTGGCATTGTGTTTCACTTGTTGCCGTCTCGGTCACGGCGTCGGCCTTCACGGATTTCATTTCCACGGTCTGGAAGAGCCACGACCTTTGAGGAAATCGGACCGCGAGAATATAACCGAAGCATGGATCCAGCAGCCTATCGATCATTTCAATCCTCGCGACAATCGCACTTGGTCGATGGTACGCGTTGTCGAATACACATCGTGTAATCTTGAAGCAGACAAATTTGTATTAATATTCACGTTCGTATTTGGGGCAGCGTTACCTGGAGAACTCGAGGTACTTGAAGAGAAACGGACCAATTTTCATCATGATTGGAGGAGAATGGGCAATATCTAGAGGTTTCTTAGAAACAGGTTTGATGTACGGGCTAGCGAGAACTCACAACGCGATCATGTATTACACCGAGCATCGTTACTATGGGAAAAGCAAACCGACCAAGTAAGAAATCTACGGGTTTCCCTTTTCCGCTCGCCACAAATATTTAATTATCAAACACCCCTCAGAGATACCAGTTCGCCAAGTTTGCAATATTTAAGCGTGGACCAAGCACTGGCGGACTTGGCACGTTTCATCGAGGCGAGGAAAAGAAGAGAAGGATTGGAGAACAGTACCGTGGTTGTTTTTGGCGGATCTTACGCTGGAAGCGTGGCAACTTGGCTCAGACTAAAGTACCCTCATCTCGTTCAAGGTGCCCTGGCTAGCAGTGCTCCGATCTTCGCGAAAGCCGATTTCTACGGTGAGGAATGATCTCTCTATAGCTATAATTGTGTCGTTCAACGACAATCAAAGGAGAGCTTCTTTTCTTCTTCTTTCAGAGTACTACGAAGTGGTGACCGAATCGCTGCGCAGACACAGCGAGAAATGCGTGGACGAGGTGAGAGCTGCGTTCAAGGCTGTCGAAGAGTTGCTCGTTGCTGATGATGGCCCGCAAATATTGAAACAACGTTTCAAGTAAATTACAGTAAATCTGTTAGTTTCCAGAGAAGCTCGCTGTCCTCGCGTTTAAATCACGCGACTTTCGTTTCAGTTTGTGCGACCTGCCCGACGTAAATTCTCCCGACGATCGAGAACATTTGATGAATATTCTAGTAGAGGTATGGTTTTGCAAATCCGCGTAGTCCTCACCTCTTGAAAGTATGTTTCCAATCAGGCGTTTGGTGGTACCGTTCAGTACGACAAAATGGACAATGGCCGAACAATGATCACCGCTCTCTGCGTGAACATGACCGACGCACGTTTCGGCAGTCCTCTTCAAAGATTAGCGCGTTTCGTGTCGAGTGGAAAGAAATGCTTGGAAAACAATTACGAAAAGTTTGTCAAATTGTACAGAAACGAGACGTGGGACGCGCAACCTGACATAAGTACATTTTCTCTCTCAACGATTCGCAAGAGAAAAAAAAAGAAAGATTTGCGAATTGAGTATGTAGATATTATCTGTTTTCTTATCGGGTCGATATTTTTCCAGTGAGGCAATGGTTCTATCAGACTTGCACGGAATACGGTTATTATCAAACGACAAATTCCAACAAAACGAGCTTTGGATCCTCGTTATCGTTGCGTTATTTTACCGACGTTTGCAGAGACCTGTACGGAGAGTAGTATGTATCGCATATTGTATAGAAGCATAGCGTACGGAACGATTTATCTTTTGTCATCTTACAGCTACAACGACGAATTCTTGCATGCCAGAATCAAAAGAACAAACGTAATGTACGGTGGTTTACGGCCAGATTTGCGGAACGTTATTTTTACCAACGGAAACGTCGACCCATGGCATGCTCTGTCCGTTCTCCAGGACTTAAATACGCTTTCCCCCGCCATACTTATCAATGGTATTTAAACAAGATGTCATTTGCCTTCAAGTTGTCATGAACAATTGATCTGGCAATCTGACGTTGTCGTTTCCAGGATCGTCGCATTGTCGTGATTTGTACGGTGACTCAGACGCGGATGTGCAAGATCTCATCCGAGCTAGAGCGAAAGTACGCAAAATTATTGGGAGCTGGATTTCTTCTTAAACTAGTTCATCTCACTCGTCGTTGATCGGCAAATAAAGAAGAGCGACGTGTGTACACATGCGTAAGAAAATATTTATTTTCCTCCCCCCTGATACGCTTTTATTTACAAATAATTCAATTATGCAACGTAAATGTGAGCTGCTCGAAGGCTCGTATCATTTCGCACGAAAATTAATTGCGTCGATTGAGATCGAAATTTCACCGCTCTTGTACATTTTTTTTTTTTTTTTTTTAATTAANCGTTTTATATTAAGTTTCGACATAATCGTGTCTCGATAACCTTATACTATCCATAGAGTGCGCAGCATCGTTTATTATTCAAAGTGCAATAATGATCAGATTTCCGATCAAATTTCGATCAGTCGACTTCGAGCTTTCGAAAAGAGCCGGTGATGCCGTACATGGTGGAATCAGTGGATCCAATGTCGGAGCAGCCGAAACCTTGTTTCAAGGCGGAGACCGCGCCTTCACGCGCCTTCTCCGAATACAACTCCAAACACACTCTCATTTTATCGTGTGTCAACAACGTCGGCTTCATCTCTAGTAACTCTTTCCTCCACAGATCTGCGTGAAAGTAAAATTATCTCAGCTCGCGTGTCTCGCTCGAATGCAAAGATGGTTTCTACTTACCGATCATTTCTTTCATAGGCATCGTGCCACCGTACTCTTTCGGCAACATGCTCGTGTCCATTTTGTGATTGATAGCCTCCTCCAGGCTCGTGTAAATTCTCACGCGTTTCTTTATTTTATCAGAGATCAGCGACATGCCGAAATCCAGAGCAAATTTCAACGACGGATGCGCATTGATCGCGTGGACTTCCTTATGCCGCATAGGTATAGTTCGCTGAAATCATCGTCATGCTTGTTACGCTTGCACTCCAAATTTTTCTCGACAGGGACTTGTTGGAGAAAAGGAATGATCAATTGATAAAGCTTCGCTGGGGAAAAGAGGGAAAACTAGCCGCAGCCTTCTGCTTTCCTTGAACATGTTGCAAACTGTGGACATGTCTCCTTTCCTTGGACACGTTGCGAACATGTCTCTTTTTCTTGGACATGTTGGACATGTCTCTTTTTCTTGGACATGTTGGACATGTCTGCTTTCCTTGGACATGTTGCGAACATGTCTCTTTTTCTTGGACATGTTGCGAACATGTCCCTTTTTCTTGGACATGTTGCGAACATGTCTCCTTTCCTTGAACATGTTACAAATTAAAACCGCTAAACATGGAAAGTGGGGAGGGGGGCGAGAAGCAGAGAGTTTGTAAGGGTTTCATACCTCGCCGTTTTTCACGATACGGACAGCCTCCTTCGGCGTGAAAAGCGTCAAATGGGGGAAACTGACGCCAGCCCCGTCGGCGAAATGAACGAAACCCCGTACTTGATTCTCCTCGTCTTCCATCAAACACTCGTAAGTTATCGCGTGAATTCGACACATGTCCGCGTTCGTGTACTTGTGGGGATCGAACACGCCTAAAATCGCGCGGATTCAAACACAGAGTGAACATGTACATGCACAAATACCTACACAATACATACATATATGCGTATAGAAGTTTGTGTAATATATACGTCAAAGATTTTACAGAAATTGAAACGCGTGATTGGTACATTGTTTAGGTTTATCAAGAAGATAAAAGACATTTAAAAAAAAGAAGAAAAGAAATCTTGAGAATGATTATTACACCGGTATTTCCAGAAATAATCGACGTTGTCATATCGAGACACATATGATCAAGTTTCGCAAGAGCGATCGACGAATGCTGAGATCGACACGTTTACCGTGGACAACGTGACGCGATCGGCACGTATATTATATGTTTAGGATATTTGTACGAACACTTGCGTGTCGCAAACGAAATACCGTGAAATTGTGAGAGAGAAGTTTCGCAATACGAAGGTTATTCGTCAGCATATACGTACGTAAGATTGCAGGCACAATCAAGGAAATCGAACCGATCGATCGAACGTGTTAAAAATTTACCTGGTCTGGCAATTACAACGCGGCGGCCTTTGGCATCGCGTCCAGGTGCAGCAAACAGGTATCTACGGAAATTAGCGAAACGTATTTTAAACGTGTCTTCGACACGAATCAATCGCATATTCTTTGCGTCTATCTCCTACCCTAAGGACAACAACTCTTCCATGGTTGGCTGGGTGATATCCAAATGATGGAAGGCAAGGTGATAAACTTGACGCAGCAGCAAATATCTTTCGATCGCCTCTTCCGCCATTGGGACGTTGAACTTTTTGCATCTTAAGAACCTCAATAGGAAGCGCGCATCTGTCGAACGAGAGACAAATCATGTCAGCTAAGAGATGATAGTCCTAAACTTTTGAAAGAAAAAAAAAAAAAAAAAAAAAAAAAAAAAAACNTCTCACCGAGGCGACAGTTCTCAATACGCGAATTCAGCTTTATCCAGTTACGTATCTGCTCGAGAGCCTGGTCTCTCGTATTTTTGTCTTCTCTCAGCTCCTCCTTGGCTAGTCTCTGCGTTTCCGTCGAAAGGGGGCATTCGTAGTTGTCCCCCTCGGTCACCCATTCGATCGCTCCCATCTTGAATTTATACAAAGACAGCTTCGACTCTTCTCCACTTGTCCAAAATACGGTGGAAATTCTAAAAGAGTAAACAATCATTCATTCCTCACTCGTCACGATCAACTTACTTTAATCTTCGACTAACACGATATAAGCAGGTATCCCAATTTCTAAATTTTCATTACCATTTTTTTTAAATTAGATTATTATTTTTTAACTTTTGATATTACTTTGTTAATTAATTATATATTTAAAATATTCAAATATTCATATATAAAATAACTTTAATTATTTTATTTACATTAATTATTGAACGAATTATTAGGATATTTATTTTGAATATTTTAAATATTATAAAATGTAAATCACGAAGATTAAATTTTTAAGTCGAGATTAAATGTAAAATTTTACTTTATATTTATTTGTGTATATATATATATAATATATATATAATATATAATATATATAATATATATAATGTATATATAATGTGTATATATATATATATATATAAGCCAAAAAAAGGTATTTTATTTGTTAATAAAATTATCGAATAATATTCTAATTTAATTGAAATAAAAAAATTAAAGCTTCTATATAACTTTATATATCAGATTAAGTTAATCTTTATTTCTGAATATATGGTTTATTTAAAACATTATATCTTCAATATGAAAAAAATTTATTAATTTATATTTCCGGTCGTTTTCACCGAAACAAGGTTAAATTTCCTTCGTGCACTCTTTAACGAAACTATGCTCTGACATAGGTTTCCCCCCCGATATCGTTCAAAGTCACCGAACGCGAGCAAAAGTTACGTAGGGAGAGATGTTCTCCTCGAGTACGCGTTGTTTTATGATTTCGTAATAACCGACAGCGACTGAGTTAACGGTGATTTTGTGACATAACAATTTCGTCGTTTTGTGATATAATGGCCGTCGAACACCGCCAAACTATTACGTGTATCCGTGTGATAGTAATGTGTGCAAGTTGACTTGTTTTGCAACCACTTTCTCCACAGTTACGTAATCACGCGCCATCATCTTTGTTCTCCGATCTTGTACATACGTTCAAGACTAACACGTCGTTCACGTAACATCTCGCTATCTCTTAAAAGTTAAATAATCCCCCTCTGCTCCCTTTCTAACGATCAGCTCTCTTTGAATTCCGATTTCAATTCGATACTCTAAAGATCGGCTAGATTCTCACTCGATCGTTTATCGTCGTTCATCGTTCTCTTACGATCTCGTTGAGAAACGATACATGCAGATTTCTGCAGCCTCTTGTCACAGGTTATATTGTCATCATTGCCTGAGAAATTCTAACTTTATTCTATTATTTATTATGAACGAAAGGCTAATGGGGTTATCGAGCAACCAGCGAAATAAACTACGTAACACTATCTTCCGCGTAGAAAGTCCCACTTATGTTATTACCACTCAAGTTCTTTCTTCGATCGTCGACTAACGTTCACCCCATAGCTGGTAATCTAAGTATTTTTGCTAGGAAGTGTCACGTCAATTGGGTCAACGGATCAACCCTTTTCTTTCCCCTTTTATTCTTTTGCCTAAAATTATTTTTATTAAAATAAAATTAATTTTTTAATCAAATTAAAAATAAAATTAATTATTCTTGTTAAAACAATTAATTTTATTATATTAATATAATATAATATTATATATTATATATAATGTATAATATATATTAATTATATAATAAAATTATTATTATTAAAATAATAATTAATTTTATTATATTAATATAATATTATATTATATATATTAATATAAAATATTACATTATATTAATTATATGATATAATATATTAATTATATAATAATATAATATAACAATATATAATATATATTAATTATATAATAAAACTATTATTATGAAAATAATAATTGATTTTATTATATTAATATA
>NIPQ01091411.1:5630-15991 GCA_002806875.1 Lepidotrigona ventralis hoosana
AAAAAAAAAAAAAAAAAAAAAAAAAGAAAAAGAAGTTGTCTCACTTTTGCTAAAAACTAAAACTGCACGAGATAATTACACTTTTTCACCCGATCAAATAAATGTGTACTTTGTTCATTGTGTCTTTCCAGAAAGGAGAAACTATATGTGACAGAGACATCTGACGAACGAGAGAGAGAGAGAGAGAGAGAGAGAGAGAGAGAGAGTTTACTCACATGGGAGTGTGCCAGCAGCTCCTTCATGATGAAATTATCGTAGATCTCTTTGGCAAGTTTTCTCCTCTCTTCCGGGCATTCGAGCTTCTCGTACGCCTTGATCTACAATGCATAAATGAGAAATTCCTTATGGAGTTGGAGATGGCGATGCGTGCCACCACGCTACTGGCGAACTTAAATAGTTTTGTGTGCGGGCAAACACGAACCTCTTCGTAAAACCTAAGTTGCGGAATCGGCTCCTCCGCCACATTCTCGCAGTAGTCTTTGAATAAGAGGTAACCTGCAATCACAAGGTAACGGGCAGGGGAGGGGGGGAAGAAAAACAATGCATGCTTCGATCGATACGCAGCCGATTTGAAACTTTCTTTCTTTTCAATCGATATTAAACTTAATTTCAATTTCTTTTCACGATTTAATTCGAATCTTTAATTTACTTAAACCCTTACCTAAACACGCGAATCAAGCTCGATATGATACTTATTTGCGTAAACTTGAAATATTTGTACTGGAACATGTCAGAAATTCGATCAAGTTAAATTCGTTCAAGATCGATAGAAAATGACGAATGAACAACTTTGAAATGAACAATTCGATAGCCCTTTAGGAAACATCATTGTACATCGAGGGGCCGAGAAATTGTTGTACAGAAACTTTTTCTGAACAAGATTGAATGTCAGTTCGTTGATTAAATACAGCTTATCCAGCTGTATCCTCTGCCTTGCAAAGCACTTGTTTAAAACTCGAAGTAAACAAAAAAATAAATAAACTTCGTTGAAATAATAAACATCGTACCCCAGAGATCATTCGACAGCCTATCATTATTATTATTATTATTATTAAGCAACGTTGCTTCGAAACGAAATAAATCTCGAGTAATTGCCCGTGGCGGAGCGGATTTCACGTACACAGCTTACTTTGATCTTAAGCAACGGATTCATTTCGTCGAGGCATTGTCCCGAACAAGCTTAAATAAATAATTACTGCCATATTTTAACTTTCCTACTCGTGAAAGTCGCGTTATTTTTCAATTTTCTCAATTTGTCCACGAGAGAGAGAAAGAGAGAGAGAGAGAGAGAGAGAGATGCCCGTTTCAATTTGAAATATCTCGAGGGCCAAGAACTTGTTCGCAAAATCAAAAAACGTGGGATAAGAATTATGCAAATTGTATTTATACACAATGCTTTGGATTAGGTCATCCACGACACTCGTATACAGATAAATAACATACGTAATGCCTAATACGTAGGTCTAAATCAAACGTGATTACGCAATGTTTTATCGCTACTTGTTTATAATAGTGAGTGCGACTTGGCTACGTCGTTGCTGTTCTTAGATTTGGCAATGCGAGAGAAAAAGAAATTTTCTTTTCACAGTCCGCGGGATCACGATCCTGTCTCGAGTGGCGGAATCACCTACATATTTTAGAAAAAAAGAAAGAAGAAAGAACACACCAATTGGCAACTTGTTACAACTTAATGAAAATAAAATCCGTACATAATGTGAAAATGAAACTCTATCAAAGATTCATCGCCTGCATTTTCTTTTTCTTCTTTTCTATTTCTGGTGTTGAGAAAACACGCATTTTTATTAATATCAACAATTAACCTTCCATTTCTGTTGCAACCTGGCATTTATTCCATCACTAACGTAATTTCACGTTATGCGACCGAGTTTCCCGTTGCAAACGCAAATTAAGAATGAGGAGGTAGCGATCGTTATCGTCTGTGAATTTTAAACGAATTTTTTTTTCTACCAAGCGTAGAACATAATCGAAGATTGAAATTACTTTGTCATGATTTTTGATTTTAGAAATTCTTTTTCTTTTTTTTTTCTTTTCTTGGCATCTCGGTGATTCGCATACATCGCTATATCGCTAAATATTAAAAACAAAAATTTTCATTCGTCGATTAATTTTTAGTTTCGCCTTCGAAATTTAAAGTCGAAGGTATAAACTGTTCAAACTTTGTTATATACACGATACATTCGGTTATCTGCTATCTCGTTAGTATACCCCCCTTAGCCAGCTATCTTGCGTTAGCGATAAAATAAAATTTAACGCGTGCCCCCCCATCGGCTAGTTCCATCCAATCGAATAAAATAAATCCGGCGAATTTCAACAGCCCGATCGATTTAAAATAACGAAAACAAACTGATTTGACACTGGCCAACGCAGTGTCGTGATAAAATGATTTTAATACAAGATGGGCCAAAAATCATGTCCTGCTAAAATAAATCCGTAATTTTTTAATTACGTGTTATTTTTTTAAATTTGCGAATATTTGAAAGAAATGATTTTTGAAACATAATGAAAGAAACTGGACGTAATTTGGAATCTGGATCAAGTTTGGACTTAAATTTAAATTGAAAATTAGTAAAATTAGTTTTTTCTTATATTTTCTTTTATTAAAAAAATATATATATATATTTTGTTTTATTTGTATATATTTATTANTATATATATATATTTTGTTTTATTTGTATATATTTATTATATATTTTGTTTTATTAAAAAATATATATATATAAGTGGGAAGAAATATATATATATATTATATATAAAAATATATACTATATATAAATATATATATATGTGGGAAAAAATATATTATATATATATAATATATATATATATAATATAATATATATAGATATATATAAATATATATATATAGATGGGAAGAAACCTTTGGGCTGCCTCATAATTTCGTAGCAAATCGATATATGGGCAAACACGAGTTTTGCAGCTTGTTTCGCGTATTGCAACTTTTAACTTTACGCAGTAGCGGCGTAAAAATTTCTCACTTTCTCTCTCGAGAGAGAAAGACAGAGAGAAAGGTCGATACTANAAACGCGCCACCTTCGAACGTGGCGATGCAATGCGATTGAAAAAAGAAGAATTTTACCAAATTTTTCCTGATTTCGGTGTCAGAACTTTCGTAGAAAGCAACTGTCCTTTCTCTGACAGGGCTGTAACCTGCTGTCTGCCAATTGAGAACTTTCGTCCCGATTTTCAGGTACAAGAACCAATTTCGGCTTTTTGACTGTTGTTCAAGGAAAGACTTTGCTTTGTTGTTAAAATAAAACCAATATTCGAATCGCGGCACTCCTCTTGCGGAACCGTGCGCATAGAACTTCAACAAACCGTGTAATCACAGATAGAGTGATTACAAGTTTACTACTCGATTACTATAGTTAAAACACAACGATACGAATCACATCTTTTTTATCAAATGTTATATTTAGGTGGATCTTATTTTAAACCACTGCCGATGATCGATAAGTGTTGCAGGCCTTTCGCAATAAAAATCAAAGCGCTTTAAATTGCGACAAAAAGAGCAATCCCAATGGGGACGCTAGGCTTCACATTATAAGGAGAGAGAAAAAAAAAAAAATGCTCTCTAATTTTGTATCGTTTGAGTCGAGGATGCTTTATTCGTTGGTCGTACGATCAACGAACACGTCATTTGCGAACACGTAACAGCGAATACACGTTTTTCTTTTTTTTTTTTTTTTTTTTTATTTTGGGGGNAATAGTTCCGTCGCTTTAATAACCTTTTACCGCGACTGTAACTCAAACGATACAGAGAGAGTGAAAAAAAAAAAGAAAAAAATAATAATAAAGGTCTATGATTTTAGTTTCACGAGAGAGATCAAGAACTAAGTTCAATCGACAATCAGATATGTGTCCTCTTCAAGGGAAATGAAAAATGAAAAACAAACCGCGCGGAAACGATTTTTGGGAAGGCTCGTCGCACAGTCTTTTGTATTTCGATTGGGATTTAATAGCGATTGATAGCGAACTTACCGTCCCGATAAATGGAAAGAAATACGTTTTGTCGGTCAATCAGCGCACAGTTCAACGAGCGTTGTATAAAATTGATTTTCAATTCTCTTTGCGCGATAACTATCGCTGCGGGGCTATAATTACGCGTAAAAAGCGGAGATATTTGCAGAGCAACTATACTTAGAGGAACGAGAAATGATCTGTGCAAATAGAAAAAGCAAAAGATTTCTCCGACGACATTAATTTCTCTCTCTATCTCTTTCTCTCTTTTCTGAATTGATAATACTCGTTAAAAAAAAAAAAAAAAAAAAAAAATANCGCTGCATCCATTCTGCAATTAATTTGGACTTTGTACCGATGAGATTTTATTGTTTGGTGGGATTCCAAATGGTATTGCTTTCCAACCAAATCGTGTTTCCTCTTAAATTTTTCTGTCAATTCGCCGAGTTAATTGTCAATTGACTATCGCTGAATGAAGAGCCGCGAACCAGCGTGTACGTGTAACAACAAAATATACTTGAAAGTTGCTCACCAAACATTTGATTGAATATCTTATCGAAGTTAACTTCCCTCTTCTTTTCCAGATATTTGTGCATCACGCTTCTCACACTGCAACAGAAAGAAGTACGATTAAATTCGGACAAATTAATTGCTATCTGATTGTATTAAAAAAAAAAAAAAAAAAAAAAAAAAAAAAAAAAAAAAAAAAAAAAAAAAAAAAAAAAAAAAAAAAAAAAAAAAAAAAAAAAAAAAAAAAAAATTACTGCTACGGTTGACTCGNTCAAATTGTCCAATTTATGGCCAAAATGACGAATTTATAATTTTTATTAGAAATCTTATGATTTATTTTTTTGAAGATTTAAACGATTCTTCGTAAGATATATGTATAAATAAAAGCTCGTATACTCCATTATGTCGTAAAGTTTTTCTTTTTCCGACGAAGATTTCATGGTTTCAATATATACTGAATTTAAGATTAAATCAAACCATGGAGTTAGGCCATTTGAGATTAAATTTAATATATCGTCGGTAGTTCTAGCGTTAACGATGCAACGTCTCTGCATGTTTTTTCTTTTCCTTTTTTTCTTTTTTTATAGCATTCTAATCCCTTTCTTTCTAAAATGAAACTGAAAATTGCGAAAATTCTCAGTCGCAAACGGTTTGATAGAAGTTTCGCTTCCAAAGCATATATTATTGTGTCACAAAATAATAGACGTGATCGCAAGACGACAACTTTTCGATCTTTTTGATTTTTCAATCGATGTCGAGCTCGATCTCCTCGCTAAAATTCTTTCTTTCTTTCTCCTCTTTTCTCTTTTCTTTTTTATTTCTCTATAAAGCCTGCCTTTTAAAGCTCTTAAATTTCTCTTAAATTTCTCCGAGACACGAACGTCAAGAGGCAAGAATTTTCGTTATTAGTTTGTAACGGGACAAACGAGCATTTTACTGGATCATCCACACACAGTGATTGGATTTATACACGCCGTGGGTGTAATAGAGTTTCTCGTTCAAGCGTACTTAACGTGTTTAAACTGCGTTTCTATTGGGCTGAATGATCGATTGCCACCGCGACGGAAGACGATATATCCCAGGCACTTTACCAACTACCAACCATTATTTGCTGGAACACCGTTTAATCGTTATACAGTTGCTCATGGTATCCGACACAACACTCTCAGGAAAGGGCTACGTACACGAGCGTGTTCTTGGAAAACATGTGTGTCTATTTTTCAGCCGACTCGATAAAGTTCGTAAGAGACAGTTATGAAAGAGCTCACCGACCCTCGATCGTTATATATATATGCAACAAGTTCACCTACGAAATTTATATTTTTTCAGCTTAAAAAACAGAAAATCGAAGGGGACTGGAAGTGGAGATTTTCGTGGCTGACAATCCCACGATCCTAAAGATGAATCCTTTAAGAAGACAATCGCTCGTTTTCTATCACGGATCAAGTTGTAATCCCGAGGACTCAGCCACCAGTGTGTCTGTTCAACAACAGAAGAAGAGTGATTTTGCGCCAAGTTCAATCGAACATAGTGGACGTTCGTATCGTCCAGCAGGGAATAGACATCAACTGAGCAAAAGTCCTTCTCCGAATGACAGTTTCCCCTGAGGGATAAAGAAAAGCTAATACACTTTCCAAGCGAACAGTCTAACCTTTACAACGAATTGTATTAGATTGTTAGCTCCAAGTACAAGAGTTAACAACGCTCGCGGTCGACGCGACTTTACAAACAATGAAAATGAGAAGAATTAGGGAAAGAGGGAAAGAGCGAAAGAATTAATGGAAATTAACAGGAGAAAACGCGACGAATCGCCAGGCTGGTAGAAATCGTTTAGCTGTTCCACTGGTATCTAAACCGTGACTGTTCACGCGCGGCCAACAATCAAAACAACTGTTCCACCCGGCGAGTGTAGACGAACGTTGCTGGAAATCGCTTCTGACGTTTGCTAAATATTTAAATTCTCTCGCTCTCTCCCTTCAGCCTGGTTAGCGCGATCTCGCGAGCACGTGTCGATCCCCGNTTAGCGCGATCTCGCGAGCACGTGTCGATCCCCGAACGTTTCCGAATAAAAAAGAAACGCCGTAAATTTAGATCGAGCCTTGTAAATATCCTGCCAACTATTTCCCCCGCGATTTCGCCCGAATTCCAACTTTGCGCGAGCTGCACCCGAATTCCAACGATTCTTCAGCTCCTCCCTCTTCTTCTTCGCCGTGAAAAATCTCTCCGTAGTTTTGGAATTTTTTTTGTTAATTTCAGCTCTGCTCGATCCGAGCTTTGATCGAACTTGTGCGTATCTCTCTTGCACGGTGTACACGCACGTGTGTGTAGATATTTAACAAGATTCGAGATTTAACATCTTAGCTACGAATGACGACTATACTCGTCACTGCACGTAGAGAATTGCCGTTTCTTCACGACGAGGAAAGCAATTACAGTTTACTGTGTTACTTAAATTAAATTTCTTGGGGAAAAACAAAACTTTAGACATTTTAGAACATTTCGAGACTAGACTTGACTATTTTCTTACTATGATCGTTCATACGTGCGCGCAACAAAATTATTGATTTTTCAAAAAAAAAAAAAAAAAAAAAAAAAAAAAAAAAAAAAAAAAAAAAATAAAAAATAAAAAAAAAAAAAAAAAAAAAAAAAAAAAAAAAAAAAAAAAATAAAAAAAAAAAAANATAGTCTTTCGAATTTTATCGAGAACAATTAACGGACCATATATATATATATATATATTCGACATATCAGCCTGATAGGAATGAATTTCTACGATGCAAACCGTTTGGAACGGAGTTCTAGCACCGTTCACGAGTAGGTCGTTCCCATCGCTAGAGCCGAGGCTACGATCGTGGCGGTCGTACGGGCAAAAAGCGACGGGTAGGCCGACAACTATCGCGGGATATACCTAGGATCCGGCAGGATGATCTTCTTGCTCGCACGGGCAGCCGGTGTGCTCTTGCTCTTCTCCATGGCCATCAAGTAGCTGACGTCGGCCAGCACCGCCTCGAGGTCCGCCATTTTCCTCCGTGGTCTCTTAAATCTGTACGTTGGACACGGCTCACCCTGGAGCTGTATTCTCGACGGCACTCTCTCGGCTCACTGTCGCGTACCGCGCGTTCTTCTCACTGTAGCGACGCCGGGAACGCTGTCGACGCCGACATTCTGACCGACGACGACCACGACGACGACCGACGTACCGTGCACCGAACTTCGCGAGACTGACAGCTCTGTCGGGTATCTACGCGCGATTTCCACCGAGGGAACCACCGATTCGACGGGCTCTCTCCGCGCGCGCGAGGTTAACGACACTCCCTTCGGGGCACACAACACACAATCACCCGCGTTATTTTGCCGAAAACNGACACTCCCTTCGGGGCACACAACACACAATCACCCGCGTTATTTTGCCGAAAACGTTCACGCGGGCGACGCGCAGTCGACGATTTCCCAGCTGCTCATCGTGAGTCTTTCCGTCGGTGAAAAATGATCGGACGGGGAATGTGCAGCCGAAACGCGATTTTATGCGCGATCGCGTTCACGGTAACGATAACATAGATAAAGTCGTGAGGGAAGCTACTGCTTACCGACTGACAGCTACAGAGCCACGAAGCCTCGAGCCCGCGCGCACTTGTACGCTGATTGGCGGATCGCTCCGTGCTCGTTTCGCCTCTCTTTTCCGCCCCCTCTCCACTGGCTTGCTAGCGACCCCTGTTATCGACACGGCGAATCAATTTGCCGTTGGCTAACAATTCTTCTCTTTGCTTATCGACAGTTAATTTTTATAAACTTTTCGCAATTTTCACTCATAAACAACGTTCAGTGCTATTATTACGGACGATCGGTCAATGACGATTGCAAAAAATAAACGATTACGTGGAAACTGGCCGTTGAGAGAAGATAAAGAAAAATTGTTATCCAATATCGGTAAGAAAGGGGGCTGCTAATCATATTAGAAATAACTACCTATACGACTGTTGTATATTTTTGAAAATTTTTATTTTTCGGAAAATAATCCACGAATTAATATTGTAGTCAAAGTGGATTTTCATAGAAAACTAGCAGATCCGAAAAACCTGTTTGAAGTTTTCCAAAACCGATCGTCACTTTGAATTTTGAGAGATTATAACCTCAAATTCAAGTTGAGTGGTGATGTAAAATAAATTGTAAAACCAATGTACTTGATTAGCATACTAGCAATGAATATCTTGCCAATGAACGAAACGTCAAAAACGAAGTTTTAAAGTCCAACAAGGACAACGATCCACCCCTGTAATGGCGAGTTTCTCTCGACACGAGCTATTTGAAATAGATTATTCCGCGCGCTTTATCATTCAATGCAATTCATTTTATTTTCTAAACGTTACGAGCAGCATCGATCAAGTTGAGCCAGACTCGTGAGAAGCAACGATCGCAATGGAGCAAGAACGTGTTCACATGGATGACAACGTAACTGTCCTTAGGCAAATGTATGCGAAAATTCCTTTAAACAAAAATAAAAACGATAGCGTAAGTTATTTGAAGAACTAACTGAAAAAAAAGAACATTTTTCGAATCGTGTTCTAACAAATTAAATTGAAACTGAGAGTTCCCGAAAAATTTATTTTCGCGTCGGCTCTTCGCTTTAAAAAAAAAAGAAAAAAAAGAAAAAATAGATTGGATGCAATATCGCCTTTCACTTTAAAATTCTACGATGCAATGTTTAGTTTTATTGGAATATACTCGGATCAATCGTATGTTAGCCGATAAGAGGACATTGTTTTAGAGACATCGAGCAAGATATTCTTTGCATGTGTTACACGGAGACCTATGACTTTTTGGCGGCAGGCCTGACAGATGGTTCGGTGAAACTGTACAAAACCAGCTCGGACGAAGTGTTGACGCTGTGCGACGTTGAAATGTTGCAGAAACCAGCTCCGACGACCGTGGTTAAGCACAGGCCTGTCCACAAATCTTATCCAATCTCGTGCACCGTCACTGCAACCTGTTAGTACACGTAGTATAGTTTATTTTTAACAACGCTGTCAAATCATAGGACATATTTGATCGACTCGTAGATGCTAATGGCTGCGTCAAGTGTTGGCATTATCCAACGTCACAGTGCCTTTACACGATACGAGAGAACAGGCAGATATTAGGTTTGACTTACCATCTTCGTCTGCCAAAGTTCGTAACCACAGGCGACGACGCGAAGCTCGTCCTCTACGACGAAGAGACGAAAACGCAGGAAAGAGTGTTTCACGCGAGGTTCGTCACTTTTTATTGAAACGTAATCAAAATACAGAAAGAGGTGCAAGATTTCTGTCATTGCTGAATTAGAACTCATCATCAGTCGTTCGAATATGATTGCGAATCAGCAAACCCTACATTTGACCATTGCGCACGGCAATCTCTACAGACCAATCAAATGCATCAGATGAGAATCGTTTTGCCTCGACAGGTCTACATCTTGTAACAACGTCCCGGAGAATGGAAGACTTCAAAGTCACCTTGATCTCGTTAAACGTGATTGCAGTTCATTTCTGATCAAGAGTAACTACTCAAGGTCGTTTCAAATCAAATAAACTCGCACTAGGTGTCCACTGGCCAGTAGATTTCCCAGTTAAACAGATAGAGTAATCGCTCTACTTTTCCTACGGCACATCTAACTCGATAAAGTTTATTATTTTCTTTTCTTCTTTTATTTCGATTCCATTTGAAAAATATAGCGTAATTTGGAGGTGGAGCTGTTTCGCGAAAAACTCTTCTACAACTACCCTTTACTTTGTGTTACTATTACTATTACATGTGGCTTACACATTTTCGTTACACATCCGATCCCTCCTTATCGCCATGCTATAAAATAATCGTTA
>NIPQ01091412.1:0-20689 GCA_002806875.1 Lepidotrigona ventralis hoosana
AATGACAGAATAAGTTGATTCTAAGAATCTTAATTGAAGTTTATCAATATAATTTAAATAAATTCTTTTTTACAAAATACGAAGTATCATTTGTTTTTAGACAATTCGAAAATTATTTTTCGCGGCTGTCTCTTTAAATTTGACAATTTTACGTTTAATTCGGAAATCTAAGTTTAAAAAATGAAAGACTAAATCTTTAAAAAAAAAAATAGTATCATTTGTTTTTAGACAATTCGAAAATTATTTTTCGCGGCTGTCTCTTTAAATTTGACAATTTTACGTTTAATTCGGAAATCTAAGTTTAAAAAATGAAAGACTAAATCTTTAAAAAAAAAAAATTGATCCAAGTAATAAGTTTAATATTTCCATTTATCTTTCGGGATTTTATGATTTAAAAATAATTCATGTGAAACGTCAATGACGCAGTATCATAATACAATTTAAAAAATTTGCATAAAAAAAAAAATTGATCCAAGTAATAAGTTTAATATTTCCATTTATCTTTCGGGATTTTATGATTTAAAAATAATTCATGTGAAACGTCAATGACGCAGTATCATAATACAATTTAAAAAATTTGCATAAAAATTCTCATACGAGCAGCGTTTTCCATTTTAACACTCTGTTTTCTCATTCTGTAATGTTTTCTCTGTCAAATATCTTATTAGCATAAAATTTTTCTACCTATAATGTCATACAATTTCTGAAACTTTTAATACACTTTTCTAATAATTTTGAACAATGTACTTATCATTAGATTATCGTAAAATTTTTATTATAAAAATGTTCAGTAAATATCCGCTGTAATATCGCATAAATTTTTTATCAGACAATGAAAAAAAGTTCCATCGAAACTTTTTTTTAAACGTGATTAACATATTAAGTATGTTAATTAGGCATTGAGAACCTTTTCTTTGTCATAACAACTAGTTTGTACTCGTGGGATACTCACGATTTTACAAGGTTAGGTTAGATGGTAAGCTACATGGTCACCACACAACATAACGTGTTTGGGTGTGGTTAATACCGTGGGATCTTTACTAGATCAGTAGATTTAAATTGTTTGCCGTACGAGCTGCTGGTCTATATCATTTGCAAATCTTTCACAATGAAGAAAAGAAGCTTTTCCGGTAATATTGGTGTTGGTGTCTTCATCGTTGGTTTCGTATGTGTTTGCGTTGCATTTGGTACACCAGCATGGCTAGTGAGCGATTATCGTATCTCTGGTGCAAAACTCGACAAATTAGGCCTGTGGACGCATTGCTTTAGATCACTTCCGAATCCTCAAGAAATGGACGCGCCTAGACGTTTTTTCGTTGGTTGTCGATGGGTCTATGATCCCTTCACCGCAGGATACTCTGATATTCGAGGTTTTCTACTCCCTCGTGAGTGCTTCCTTTTCTCTCAATCATTTTCATATTTAATATTTATAAATTTATCAAAAACGGTATGTTCTCATTTTGTATATCATAATTATTGATTTCTTTGTTACAGCATTTATGATAGCAACACAGTTTTTCTTTACTTTGTGCTTCCTCTTGAGTATGATATCATTTATATTGATATTACTGTTCACTCTATGCTGCGATCCAGAGCAAAAACGTTATGTACAACTTATCATGACAATCGGAGGTCTATTGTTGGTCGGTGGAATAAGCGGTGGATTAGCTGTGATTATATTTGCTTGTTTGGGTAACACTGATGGCTGGATGCCTGGACATGCAAATAATTTTTTTGGCTGGTCCTTTATAATGGCAGCTGTGGGCAGCATACTAACTATTATAGCAGGAGCACTTTTCCTTGTTGAAGCAAATCTTCAACATAAGAAGAGAGAGTATTTGAAAGAATCTCAAACAAGATTTCAACTTGAATCTCGTACATGAGTTAGAATATTATTATCACATAAGACTTGCACAATATTTTAGTATCAAAATTTTGTAATATTATTCCGTCCATGTATTAAGCAGTTTTTAACGATAGTAGATTGTAAGACATGTTTTTTATTATTCTAGTACAAAGTATGTTGTAAAGCAGGATTTGTATTTTTGTAAGTTTTATATATACAAGACGTGTATAAAATTGTATCAAACAGTATTGAGAAAGAGGTCTCTCCATGCTAATTTTATTACGTTTGTTGTTTGTCAACTTTCAGTATTGGCAATATATTAAGCAATTAATATATATTTAAAGTTAATTACTTTAGTGAAGAAAGAGTAATCTCAATTGCATTTAATAGAAAAATTTTCTTACAAATTACAAAAACTTGTTATAGAAAGTTGTGTAAATTTTATAATGTACACATCTTCTACTGCCAGTGGTCAATTTATATATACAAAATTTGTGTACGTATTAATTTAATTATCCGTCCTTAAATGTAAATTACGAAAAAATTGTTTTTATCTAAACAATACATCGTTTTTTTTTTGTAATATATCTTTACTTCAATAAAAATTAAATTAAATGTCCAAGAGTTATTATTTCGTTATATATTATTTCGTTTTAACTTGAGAATCACTGACCTGACTATAGGCAGAAATTCTATATAGGATGTTAACTAATTGTAAGTTATATTGTTGGCAGTACTGAAACGATGAAAGGTGTGGCAAGTTTATGTTAAACAGAATATTTTTAGTATTTATAAACAAACGATTTGTTGGCGTAGATCACTAATCTACACGCATCAATATCAAACAATCAGCATGTCTATCGATAAACAAGATTATCACCGCGCGTCAAGTAAGCAATATTATGCTTTAGACTCGCTCTAAGTGAAGAACATTCATAACCTCTGCTACTTGTTCATTATATCTTTTTAGACGCGGTAGTACTCGGTGGAGTAATTACATACATAGCTGGATTACTGTTGGTCATAGCATTTACCAGGTAATAATTTTCAAATGTTAAAATTTGTCACGTAATATTAATGGAATTCCTTAGGTATTATTTATATATTAACATACAATAGAATATTTTTTACAAATATTCGTTACTTTTTAATAAGTATATTTTCAAATATTGAATTAATTTAATTTCAGTCCCTATTGGATTGAATCTTATCAAGAGACGTTCAGCAATTTTAAACATATGGGACTTTGG
Organism: Lepidotrigona ventralis hoosana; assembly: GCA_002806875.1. Classification (NCBI taxonomy): domain Eukaryota; kingdom Metazoa; phylum Arthropoda; class Insecta; order Hymenoptera; family Apidae; genus Lepidotrigona; species Lepidotrigona ventralis. The sequence goes on from NIPQ01091412.1 coordinate 3,097, forward strand.
GAATATTGTTTCAAACAGTTTAGATATCCATATTATCAATTTGACAAAGAATTTGATGGATGCCATCATATTTTCTCAGAAGAATATTATGTGATCAGAGAATGGTTATTGCCAGGATGGTTGATGATTGTACAAACGTTTGTGACACTTGCTCTTTTACTCTCATTTTTTGCGCAAGCTTTGATTGTATTGACCTTAGTCCGTTGGCCTTTGAAATTTGTATTGAATTATGAATGGTTGCTTTCGGCCACTGCTTTCATGTGTTGCATTACAACAGGTAAATAAAGTTTTTCAGTATTATAACATCAGTTGGGTAAATGTGTGTCTATGATTTTCAAACGATCTTTAAATTTCAGGTACTTTATTGTTTTTAGCAGTGTCAATATTTGGAGGGCAATGTTGGCGTAGAGACTGGTTAATGTATCCAAACTTCAATCATTTATCATGGTCGTATGGTTTGGCAGTTATTTCATTCATGTTCCATTGGTTAGCTTCATGTTTGTTGTATTTGGACGCAAAAGCTGGTTATAGATTGCGTAAAGAATCTCGAAATTTAGTGATGCAAATGCAGCCTAATTTACAAAGTCATCAAGGACTATCAAGAGGAGGATATATATAATCGTTCGTTATATTGATAACCAAACACGACCTTTGTTCACATAGAGATTTTTAACCATTTTCAATAACATTAATTATAAATGGAGATTCATAGATCTGCTTTCAAAATCACACCGTCATGTGATATTGTTTTATAATTCAGTGCGCGTTTTCAGCGATGATATTTAACTCCGTCCATTTCTTTACAAAAATCTATATCATTAGATTAAGAGGACATTATTTTTACATTTCTATATTGTTATTTTATATACACGTATAAATATATATTTAATATTAGAATATTTTAGATGTTACAAACATCTAATAACTGTGACAAAAATTATTGAAATTAAAAACTCATAAAAGTTACGTGTGTCTGTAATTATATTTTTTATTGCACAGTTTTACACAGTAAATGTTAAAGATCAAAGATATAAAATTTTATATCATATATATACTTTGAAAGTGCATATCTTATGAGACTAATAAAAAAGTATCAAATGAAAGTGAAAACTTACAAACTTATAAAACTATCACCTACCTGGAATTTTTGAGCATGCTGCAAGATCCAATACGTATCGTATCGTGTCCAGCGGTAGATTGCCATCGAGAACGATGAAGCTCGAATTCTCCACGCACGATTGGTATTTCTTCACCACATCTGGACTGATACTAGCAAATACTTCCATTTCGCCGATTGAAAATTGACATTCTCCTTTGTAATTGATGATTACGGTACACCTTGAATTATCAAGCATAAAAAAACATATTTTAAAAAAGCAAATGAAACATAAATAGAAAGAATATTTATTTCACATTTGCACGTATAGCGACAGAAGGAGAAAATGTCTCTTCCAACGTGTGAAAGAATGAATTCAAAGGTTGCAAAAGAATAACTATTGGGATTCGGTGACAAGTGGTCTCGAGTAGTATTTACGGGGTCAATGGTTGGAACGATCAGCCATTCGCTACAGAAACCAATAACCATTAATATCAATGACGAGCTTCTTACTGCCTTTAGATTCAATATTGCATAAGACTAGTTCTAATGTTTTTTTAAATTATAATAAAACGAACTTTGAATTTGATAAATACAAACATTATTAATGAACATCAAGTTTTTCTTCAAGGTCTACAATCGTTGAATTTAAGCAGAGAAAGAGAAAGAAGGTGAAGGAATTATGAAGAGAGAGAGAAAAAAAAAAGAAATCAGATTCTCTGATTTCACGTGTGTTAATCGATAAGAAACAGAACAGAAAGAAGCTGGTAATTGTTCAGATAATCGAACGTCATACATAGAAATCGATGATCTAGCATTCATGGCAAATTGGCGGGGGAAAAGCAACGCGTACCTAGCTGTGTTCATATTTGACGACTGCTCGACGGTCTGGGCACCATCTCCTAGACTTTTAATTATAGCTTTCCCAGGCTGGTCGTTACCAACGACAGATATTAACCGTGTAGCATTCAGACCAAGGCTGATCAAGGCGTTGGCGATATTTCGTCCGACCCCGCCGCAACTTTCTCGGCTTCTACCGGCATGCGTTCTACCATCGTCCTGAAAGAATACGTCGATTATTGATCCGGAATATAGAAAAGATGCGCCGCCTCTAATCGCGCGTCGAACACCACGGGGCTCGATTGATCGATCGTCTTTAAATTCTGCATGGTAGCGGTAAGCGATCAGAAATTAAACTTCCATCCCGTATTTTTCTTCCATTCCTCTTTGAAACGATCTCCCCCAAGGCGGAAACGTACGAAAAGTTCTGCTTTCCCGAGATAATGTACGCGCGGAAAAAGATAATATTTCATTTTCGAAGAAAGGTAAAAAAGAAGAAAAATTTTTTTGAAATTGTATACATGAACGAGTTGAAAGTGAATTTTCTTTAGGGGAACTTTTATTTCGTGTATCATTCTTTTGAGTATGCTATAACTGTCAGTTATTTTATAGTACGGTTAGACATTATAAAGTCATTTTCGATGTGATATACGTGTGGACATCACGCGTTCGAGGGATTAATTTTCTCAATGCCGAGAATAAATACCGAGAATAAAGCGGGAAATTTTTCAAGCAGCTCACTAGCTCTCTGCCTCTTTCGCACACTTTTTCTTCCTCGTTGCGACGATTCGATTACGAGACGAGCATTGTGTCCGAAGATACTTGCAATACCATCGAGCAGTAAACTGATACTCGAGATTGATGCAGCAATCCTCACACGAAACGCCAATCTCCTCTCTTACTTCCCTTCATTTCACCCATGTTTTATTTTTTCAGTTTTCTCTCCTTTTTTTTCATCGAACGAACTTCTTTCACCCTTTTGATCATTACCTGTATATACTCGTTTGCGCTTCACTTTTGTATTTACTTTTTTCACCCCTTTTTTAACGTCCTCTCATTTACTTTATTTTAGCTGCCTCTCTTAATCATCTCAGTTCGCTTCGCTTATCTTGTTCGCGCATCCTCCGTCCACTTTTATCTCTTCTCTTTTATCGTACGATTTTCTCCACTCTTNAAAAAAAAAAAAAAAACCAAAAAAAGAAGAAAAAAGAAACCTAAAAGAAAAAAAAGAGGAGGAGGAGGAAGAAGAAGAAGAAGAAGAAGAAGAAGAAGAACAAGAACAAGAAGAAGACGATGAAAAATAATCAATTACTTTTGTAGATTTATTTTTTAGCAGTAAGTTTTCCTATATGAAACCATCTCTCTTTGAACCGAAGCGAACCAAAGAGCATTTCAGACACGAAGCCGAAGTTATATACTGATTTTTACCGCGCGAATCACTATCGCAAGTAGTATGTCACAAAGTGCGAAAATGTAACTATCGTGCGCTATTCCGAAAAGGTAAATTACACCTTAAGCGATCTGGTCGCCTTCAGCCTTTTTTAATTAACATTTCGATATCGTTATCGCGCGTTTAATTAAGCGATTAGTGGAAATTGCTCTCCACTTCTCTGTTCACCGCGTTCCCGACTTGAAATTCGCGGAAATTGTGTTGAGCTGTATCGTCGCACTCGGTTGCATTTATACACGATTGAGAGTACAGTGCGTTGCTTGCTATCGAAAGTTTTTTTAGCACACGTATCGGCGAGATATGTATATCAAAGGTTAATCGCTTATCGTCACGCGAACGTGGTTTATTTTTACTTGTTTCTCTTCGATGTTACAGCGTGTTTTTTTTCCCCCCCATTTCCATTTTATGGTAAAAGTTCTAGCAACGAACTCGTACTTTCGAAGCCGAGGATTACGAAGAATGCGATAGTTACGGGAGAATATTGTGGGATACTACTGCCAAATTGATTCTCCCTTTGCGAAAAAAAAAAAAAAAAAAAAAAAAAAAAAANTGTAAAAAAGAAAAGTAAAAATAAAAAAAAAAGGCGAAAAGTTGGATTGAGGAAAAAATACATACGTACACACACACACAGACAGACAAAACACACAAAGTCACCGCATAAAAGTAACGACTATAAATTCCTAGTTCTTTTTATATAAAACGATACATGCAGCGCGAGTAGTCTGTATTGATTTGTGCAGTAAGTCGTATAAATACAATACGATACTCAAAGTAATTGGCTTCCTAGCTAGGATTAACCAAATCTTAGGGATTATATACGTTTACAAATGCAAAAATAATGAATATACGTATTAGTAGACTGTATATAGCGGTGTATGGTAGTCAAATATTAAGAGTCGATCGTCTGTTTAAGAAAAAGCCAGAGTCCATTGCGCACGATTCAATCATGTATGCATATGTCGAGAAGCATCAGCTTTCTTCACTTTATGTTTAAAACAAAACATAAGCACGAAAGTTACCAAGAGACTATCAAGATACAAGCTGTGAGGTTCGTCGTTAGAATTCAAATTTGATCTTTTGTCTTTCTCGTAATTGCATCAGTCTGGACAACAGGGTATTCCTAGCATCGTACGTTGTAACGCGAATAGATTACCAAAGAAGTCATTTATTACACGACACGACGTTTATTAATCCGTTTAATTCCTAACGAGATACATTCTTTGAATACGTATTTTGTTCCTTTCGGTTCTATCACACACACACGCACACACACACACACACACAATTTTTGATCATTAAAAAGAGAAGAAGAAGAAGAAGAAGAAAAGAAAGGAACATGAGAAGAGAAGTAATCGAGGGTTCTTTCTTAATCAGGCCATCGAGTTATCGTTGAATGTACTAAGCTACAATAATAATAATATGAAAGCTTACACCTCGCAGACATACAGCCTCTGCCACTAAATGTATATAAGGATATACTATATGTAAAACATACAACAGATAGCGTTAATTAATTTTTAAACCGTTCATTTAGGAAGGCAACTATGTTACTGCAAGCCGCCCAGAAACATGAGAACCTACATGCTACCTTTAATTAGAATAAGCTTCAAAACTTTTGGCTAAACGGAACAGTGATATACTGTTTTTCACGTTTTAATTCGTTCCTTCGATTCGTTCAATCGTTAAATCGTATACTCGTTAAACGAACGAAAGACTCGTAACTCTATGTTTTAGTTAGACGTACATATATCCAGACAACAATGAATAACAATTCTATAATGAGAAAGGCTTTAAAAATGGTTCAACATGTGTAGTAATTTGTAATTGATTGACATTTAAATGTAATACGTATATCGAGAAGAATGAAAGAGAGGGAGCTTTGAATAGTGCCTGCTTAAGAAACCTAATTTACTGTATCTGTAAATGGTTAGATATGGTATGTACGTTATTTCGTACACGGTAAACCCAATAGGACTACCATAGCCAAGTATGGGTAAAAATGTAACTAGATTATAAAATGCGTTCGTTATACTTTCATAATCATGCATATTACTATGCACAACGGGAAACGCTTATCTCGAACTTTTTTGACAGAATACTTACAACTACATTTTTGATTGAGACATTCAGACACAACCTGGAAGAATTTAATTCGAACGAGTATCTTTTTTTTTCAAAATGTTCTACCTTGTAGAACGTTTGATTAACTTCATTTCGATACACTGCATGGACATTTTAACTTTGGCTTTAATCATACGTTATGATTTTTATATTGTATTATTGTATCATACCACTCTTCCCTATACTACACTATGAGTTCGTGTTATTCAATACATATTCTTAAATGTACATAAAACCTATGTGGTCGTAATTGTATGTAAATACTGTTAAACGTTCTATAACTCCTCTGAAATATGAATACAAGGAAAATTGGTTATTTAGTATAATCCTGACTTAAGACTTAACTTACTTTTATCTCAGATTCCTTCACTTGCAACGTGGTATCCATTATAGCGCCGCCAATTACAATCTATAACATAAACAAATTACAGAATGAAGAAATAAGGTAAACAATATTATACACTTTTTAGGATATACAAATATTTTTGTTTTATTTACTGGATTTTGTTCTGCTGTCAGGGTGCATTTGGATGCATTATTGTTGAGAGAACTTTGGGAACATTTTTCAGCCAAGTTCATTGCAATTTCTGCCGCTACACTTGCATTATTTTCTATGAATGCCATGTCTGTTAATTTTAAAAAGATAAAAATTAAGTGAGAAATACCAATCTAGCTTATGTCTTTCTTATTTTTATATCAAAGAACTTATTTACTTACTAGCTCGAAGAGATTGACCATGCGTAATTTTATTTAATTCTTCTAGCAAAAATGGTGTGACATTCTTTCCACTTATATTTTTACTCTTTGCACTTTCTAAAGCATTACATATGGCTAGTTCCATTTCTTTAGAATCTAATGCATATTCTTCAGGAATAGAGACAGCAAACAATAATCCTGTTTGAAGACCTAATTCTCTTTGTGCTTTAAGAATCTTTGCTGCTTCTTGTGAATTTGATACAATATGTGGCACTTTTGTTCTCTGGAATGTTTCAGTGCAGTAAAATGCAGGAAAATAGTCTGTTTTACCAATTTTTACAACTGGAACTCCTTGTGTTTCCTACAAGTAGAAATGATTATTAGTTTCTATTGTAATAATTATTTTTTATGCAAGAAGAAAATATATTAACCAGATATTCTAATGTCTTTTCAATATCTAATATAGATTTAACACCAGAACAAACAACAGCTACAGGGGTATGTCCAAGCTCTATTAAATCAGTACTAATATCAAAAGTCTGTTCTGCTCCACGGTGAACACCGCCAATACCTCCTGTTGCCATTATGGGCAAATCTAATAAATTTGCTATTAACATTGTTGCACTAACAGTTGTTCCTCCATTTAGTTTTTGAGCAACAACTGTTGATATATCTCTGCGTGAACATTTAATAGTTTTAATAGAATCTGATTTAGCTAATGTTTGCAGTTGTTCATTGTTTAAACCAACATGTATCTGTCCATTTAATATTCCTATAGTTGCAGGTATAGCACCCTAAAATGGCACAAAAGTAAAATATAGAAAAAGTAATAATCTCTTTCCTTTTCAATAATTTATATAAATAATTACTTTATTTCTGACAACATTTTCCACTTGAATGGCTGTCTTCAAATTATCAGGATAAGGCATCCCATGAGTAATAATTGTGGATTCCAAAGCCACAATTGGTAATCCATTTTTCTTAGCCAGTTCTACATCAGAACTACAAACAACAGTTTTGCAATTAATGCTAACTTGACGCTTATTTAATAAATTAATTCTTTTCACTGCTTCAAGAAATCTTCGAAAATTCATCCACTGCATTTTCATGTGTTTAGGTATGTATAAATACTCTACTAACATTCAAATACTTGCTGTTTGTATTTGATGATAAAATGAAACGAATGCGTCATTAACCTCTAAAAATTCTTTTTCTCTCATAATTCTGATAAAATTTGAAATAATGGATAAATGTATCAGAAACATAATTTAACGTAAATCTCGATAACAAATATCTTCGATCTATTGACTTTATATTTATATTGCGAGCTTATTTTTTTCAAAAAGCATTAAACGTAATCAATTTTCAAATTTGCAAAGAACTATATTTTCTATTTAAAACTACTATAATAGTTGTTAAAACTACTATAATAATTGTCCACGAATATTAAATGAAATAATTTTGATAATTAAAATGAAAAATGTTAATTATATATTAGCTTTATTATTTACTTAAAAATAGTCTTAAAATGAACATTTTTGCATTTTAGTAGAACATACTATAGTTCTTCATAAAATATGCATGTAAGCAAAATGAGTTTAATTAAATACTGAAATGTTAATGAATTCTCATTTCGTATTTGCTTTTTGGATTCATTAAGTATTGATCTTTGATCCAAGACATGAAGAACTAAAATGTAAATAAAAGACGAACTTTGTTTTTAATTTTATAAATATCATAGTATTTGTTTCCAAAATATCAATCTCCCCGTATATTCAAAAAAAGATACACGTGTTAGTATATTGCTTAATTTATTTTTTATATTATCTTAATATTTCTTAGTATCTAGATTAAAAAATAAAATTAAAATTGTAAAAAAACAAAAATTCAAAATTATCAGAAAGTATTTAAAAAATAAATATCTATAACAATCAATAATATTTCGAATAACTTTTCAATTAAATTTTACTCTAATATCTGAGAATTAAATTATTAACATTAACGTTTTACGTTTTAAAAAAATTACTCTCTCTTACATTAACAACATTAAAAAAAAAACTTCATTAAAAGCAATGATATTCAGATTGTGAAGTTTGCACCCAATTATAATTTTATATATATTCAAATGTCAATGTTAGATCGTTGAAGGTACTTGAATTTCATAAAGTTGCTACGTTCCTGATTGAAGCAGAATATAGTGTGTAACACGCAACGTACGATTTCATTAATTTGCTTTCTCCATTCGACAGATTATAAATTTGAAAAGTATACGAAAACATAATAATTTATTTGCTCTTGTAAAATATATATATATTGTTATATAAGTAAGTAAAATAATATTGTTATATAAGTAAATAAAATCGCTCTGAATTAAAGAACGTAAATATGAAATCAAAGAAATCAAATAATATCGGACTATTATATTTAAAAACTTATAATTTGCTACAAGTTCTTGGGTAAGTATTATGAAATGATATTACTATAATTATGAAATAAATAGATATAATAAAACATTTTATCATTATCATGTTTTCAAAATTCATTGACTGAAATCTCTGTCAATTTTCTGCATTAATTTTTAATATCTTTTTTTATTAAAAGATGTACCTAATGTTAATAATAAAAAATAAATATAAAAAATTTTTGCAAGTACTTACAAAATTATATGCACTTGCAGCTGGAGTTATATATTTTATAAATTTGTGGTAAATGATTACTCTTCTGTAACAAAAGCAACTTTATGGCACAATGTTAAATGGCCCATTGTTATCTTTCAACATGCTGCTATTTTGGAGGTAAACATTAATATTAAGTTTGATCTTGCTCATAAAAAATTAACTATTATTATTACAGATATTCCATGCTATGACTGGTTTAGTTAAATCAAATCCTGTAATTACAACTTTTCAAGTGTTTAGTCGTGTTATAGTTGTAAGCGGAGTACTATTAGCAACTCCAGATAGTTATGCAGCATCATCTTTTGGTCTTCCATTAGCCATCTTAGCATGGTCAATAACAGAAATAATTAGATATTTATTTTATTATTTGAATCTCAATAACTTTGTTCCTTATCTCCTTACATGGTTAAGGTATGTAATTTAACAATTTATATTAGAGCTTTTTTATATGAACAATGATATCTATATTTCAACATATAAAATTGAAATATTTTAATTGTTACAGGTACACATTATTTATTGCATTATATCCAATAGGTATAACTGGAGAATTGTTATGCTTATATTCAGCTGTAAATTATACAAGTTCTCATCCAGATTTCTGGAGTTACAGACTTCCTAACTCGTGGAATTTCATCTTTAGTTACTATTGTGTTCTTGTAACTATTATGCTATCATACATTCCTAGTAAGTTTTTCAGAACTTTATTGTTCTATATATTGTTCAGATATTAATTTTTTTTTCTTTATTACAGTCTTCCCACATTTATATTTACACATGTTTGCTCAAAGACGTAAAATTATAGGAGGTGAAACATCCAAGAAATCTCATTAATGTAAATAAAAATATATATTATTAACATTTTAAATATATATTTTATCAACATTTTATAATACAATATCTGTGGTGGAAATAAACATTATAACATGAAGAATAGTTGTTTTTGTTTTAAAATATCATTTATAAAGTATGTACATTATACCACTATAAAAGAACGTCATTTATTAAAAAGTTTCAAAATATCCAGTTCTTAACTTACGAGTTAGAAAAGGTTATCTGCGTTGTCACTGTGTTTATTTTACTATTGCATAAACTTTATCAATTAAATGATAAATATCATTTGAACTAGCTTCAAAAAAAGAATATTTTATATTATTCATATCATTTATAATGCTCAAGAGTAATTCTCGAAAATATCATTCGATTTATTATATATATATATGTATGATGTATATATATGTATGTTTGTATGCATGTATGATGTATTATATATATATATATATATATATATATATATATATATATATATATGTATGATGTATATATGTTTGTATGCATATATGATGTATTAGATATATATATATATATATATATATATATATATATATATATAAAAAAAAGAAACAAGATATAAAACCCTAAAACATTATCTCTTCATGTTTAGTCGAATGCGAGTTGTTGTCGACAATTTGTTTTAAACGTACACACAAGTGAATATATAAATAATATTACTTTTCTAATGACAACGATATCGAACAATTTCACTTAAATTTAATTGAGAAAGTTATACAAACTTGGAAACATGTCCGAACATAACGATGACACAGAAAAGGGTAACGTTTTCGAACTGTCATTTGTCCACTAAAGTAGAATTCATTTTTTTGTTTTCTATCGATTAAATCGTTTTTCGAACTTAAAAGATTAAATTTTCTGCTTCAATATACATATTTTTTTCAAAAACAGAAATCAACAACAATCTCGGTTGAAATCATTAACCTTGTATATCAAAATATTATGAAATAATGAACTCAAGATTTTTATTATTTTAGAACTTTTTAATTTTTTCACGTATCTACTGTAACATTAATCGATGTAATATGACAAAAAATATGATAAAGAAGTGAACATGATAATGATAGAGGTTAACTGTCACCCAGAGCTTGGATAAAGCTTAATTAAATAAAATGGTAAAATGAATTAAGAAGAGCTATTGTTCTACGCCGATTGTCATAGTCTCAGAATATTTAAATTTTCATAGTATCATAAAGTTTTACTACAGGTACTACAGTCGTAACATTACGATGTCTGTTTACAACGGGTCAAAATGTTACCGCACATCATTTTTCCTTTAATCAGCCGACAGCGGCAATTATTTGTCCAACATCTCTGGCGAAAATCTGTATTTATGTATTTTTATTGGAGTCAGTAGAATGTATTTATTTTCTTAAATGAATTATTTCTCTTTTTACATTAAGTTTGTTGTCATTTCATTATCTTAATCGGTTAATAATGCATGTTACACTTGTGAAAGTTATTAGGAAGTAGACAGTCGTGATGTATGGTCATGTGATGAAAATTAAAAATTCATGGTTCACGTTTATTTGTTAAATTGTCTTGCTAACAAATGTTACGTTTGTAGTCCTGCTACTATATTGCTATAATTGTTATTCATTTTTTTCTTTTTGTATTAGAGAAGAAATCAAATGAGGAGGCAGCAAATAGTTCTTCAGAACAAGAAGAGGTAGAACATTCTGAGATGGAGAAAATACGTAAATATTTAGCACAAATGTTAAGACTTTCTGATTCATCAAATTATGATGAACAGTCACAGCAGAAAGTCCTCCGTGAACTTAGCATAGATGGAGTGGTGGATTATATAAAAGAAAATGAAAACTGTAAAATCATTACTATGGCTGGAGCTGGAATCTCCACATGTACGTTTTGAAAAACATTTCCAATCTTGAATAGATATGTTGTATAGATAATTATATCTTGTATAGATAGATTGCATAAAATGCTTATTTTACTTATATTATTATTACTATTACTTATATTATTATATTTACTATTTACTTATATTATTATATTATTATTACTTTACTTATATTATTATTATTATTACTTATATTATTTACTTATATACTTTTTTCTTATTTTTCAGCTGCAGGAATTCCTGACTTTCGATCACCATCAAGTGGTCTTTATCATAATTTAGAGAAATATAATCTACCTCATCCTCAAGCTATTTTTGAATTAGATTTCTTTATGGAAAATCCTGAGCCATTTTTTACGCTTGCAAGAGAATTGTTACCTGAAGGTTTCAAGCCTACACCATGCCATTATTTTATTCGTCTTTTATGGGAAAAGGGATTACTCTTGAGACATTATACCCAAAATATCGATACATTAGAAAGAATGGCTGGTTTACCTCCTGAAAAATTGGTAGAAGCTCATGGTACATTTCATACTGGTCGATGCCTTAAGTGTAGAGCACCATACACTCTTTCATGGATGAAAGGTACAGCTTTTCTCGTTTTATATATATTTCTGTCTAATGTTACAGTAAGATCATGATTATTGTAGTTATATAAATATCTCAAAACTCAGTACCTGTTTCCAGAAAAAATTATGGAAGGTGTTATACCAAAATGTGAAGAATGTAACGAAGGTGTAGTAAAGCCTGATATAGTGTTTTTCGGAGAAATGTTACCCGAACGCTTCCATTTCCTTGCTGATCGAGATTTTGCACAAGCAGATCTTTTGATAATTATGGGATCAAGTTTGGTTGTTCAGCCTTTTGCATCTTTAGTAGATAGGTATGTATTAGTTGTAAACATCACACTGTTCTCATTTCACTCAATTTTCACATGCAATTAGTGTGTACATCTAACTATAATCTTTTTGAAGGGTACGACCTAATTGTCCACGCTTACTTATCAATAAAGAAAAAGTTGGTATGCAAGACCGTTTGTCGCGACTTCTAGGATTGCGACATGGTTTGATCTTTGATACACGAAGTTCTCATGGTGGTCGTGATGTTGCTTGGTTAGGCGATTGTGATACTGGCTGTCAATTATTAGCAGAAAAGTTAGGCTGGGGTGTACGTTTCATTTTTAAATTATATGTTTAGTTACTTTAAACATAGCTTGTCTAAATTTATCTTTTTTCAGGATGAGTTGAAAGAGCTCATAAAAAAAGAACACGAACGTTTAAGTGCAGAAACTAATGCAGAAACTAACAAAGATTAATTCCTCTAATCTAATTATTACAAAATAAATCTAGCTTTCTAGATTACTTGGGATTTTATTGCTACTTTTTTTAGAAGGAGGACAAACAAATACAGAAGATATTTTGCTTCAAAGAAATTATAATAACGTTATTTAGGATGTTAAAGATATTAAAAATCCCTGCTTTTACCTGTATTTATATCATTTTTTTCTTTTTTTTTTTTTTTGATAGAGGAGCATATTAAATGATAAAAAGTATAATTTTTGAATGTGTAATTTTTCAGGAATTAGTATTTATGCCGTGAATATATTTTATTGATAATAATAATGCATTACAATAACACTCGCTCAATGATATGTAAATAATTTATTTCTTCATGTAATATATAATGACATTATGCAAATAAATGTGAGTTTTGGCAGTTAAATCATGTGTACAAATAAAACAGAGTAAAATATACAATATAAAATTTATTTCATATTAAAGGGTCTTACGGTCACTTCCTGAGCTTGCTGTTGATGTAACTTCCCTGCACCTACAGCTGCTGCAGCCATGGGTTTACGACCACTATATTTTATCTGTAAGTCACAATTTTATTTTTGAAAATATTTCAACCATTATATACATTATTAACTTACTATTCTGCCACATAAATTTTCAAAACGAGGCTTGATAAAACTCCATGCTCCCATATTTTGCGGTTCTTCTTGACTCCATATGAAAGCTTGAGGAAATATTTATATTTATATCTCGTAATATATTTAAATATTTACTTTTTGTAACTTACTTTTTGCATATTTATATTTATCGATCTCTTGCAATAATTCTTGTATTGGAAAAGGACATAAATTTTCAACTCTGATAATTGCTACATTCCTCTGATCTGTACTTTCTCTGAAATTATCAAGGGCGTAGTAATGTTTGCCGCTCACAAGGATCACTTTAGTCACTTTGGATTCTTCTACTTTTTCATCTCCTGTTAGATTATTTCATTTAGAGTTAAATATAATCAGAGAGCGGGTAGGGGAAGGGAGAGATATTATCTGTTGCTATAGCCAACATACCTATAACGCTTTTAAATGTAGTCTGTGGTTGCATATCTGTTATCGGTGAAGTCGCTGCGACATGACGCAGCAATATTTTTGGAGTCACCACTATTAAGGGTTTTCGAAAGTTTCTTATCATCTAACAGAGATGCAGACAATTTATAATATTAAAAATATAATCAAAAATCTATTACAACAGAAAGAATCTTACTTGTCTTCTCAATAGATGAAAGTACTGAGCCGGTGTCGTGGGGTTCGTTACGCACATATTAACATCATCACCATCTGGTTTATCTTCATTGCTGTCTGTAAGCTGTAAAAACCTCTCAAGTCTACAGGAACTATGTTCAGGACCAGCGCCATCATAGCCATGTGGCAAAAGTATCGTTAATCCACTGCTTAACATCCATTTTGCTTCACCGCTGGTTACAAAAGTGTCAATCATGATCTGTGCCCCATTAAAGAAATCTCCAAATTGTGCCTCCCATATTGTCAAAGTAGTTGGTACAGCTATACTCATCCCATATTCATAGCCCAGAACCGCTTCTTCTGATAAGATACTGTTAGCTAACTCTAATTTTCCTGTTTGTCCATCGACCATCGAATTCAATGGAATATGCATCTCTAGGATCATGATTAATGATAAAGTCTTATTTAATGATAACACAGTAATTTGTAATTAGAATTATTCTGTAAATACCTTCAGTAGATTGATCAATAAGCATGGCGTGTCTATGGGAAAATGTTCCACGACCAATGTCTTGTCCGCTTAATCTTACATTATATCCTTGATACAATAAAGTTCCAATTGCCAAGGCTTCGGCAGTGGCCCAGTCTAAGTGTTCGCCATTCGCTATTTTGTTTAGTCGAGATTGGACGTGACTTTTCATTAATTTAGGATGAATTATCTGTCGCATGAGAAAATAGTACATTGAATTAGTTAGGGAAAATGAACAACATTTCTCGCATGACATGCGTTCTCACCGAGTCATCATCAATGTGAACGCTCTTTTCGGCAATGAACCTCAATAGGCTTAAATCAACTCCCGTGTCCCATTGTGTCACTCTCGCATCAGCTTGCTGCATTCCGCTCCACAAGCCTGCAAAGTACGAAGGCTCTGGAATGTAATTATCTGCTTCGTTTAAACCTTGGACAATAGGCTTAAATCAACTCCCGTGTCCCATTGTGTCACTCTCGCATCAGCTTGCTGCATTCCGCTCCACAAGCCTGCAAAGTACGAAGGCTCTGGAATGTAATTATCTGCTTCGTTTAAACCTTGGTTCAGCTTGGCTTTATGATCTTCGATGATATCTTTGGCTTTCTCCATTGAAAGAATGTTATTCTTTACCAGTTTGTTCAAATACCGATCTGGCACCGATCTAGTTAGAAATAAAATAATTAGTTTTAAAGAAAGATGCCCTACTGTTACAATTGAAAAACACTCACGGGCGGCTGTGTATAATTTTGTAAATGGCAGGATTTGTAAAAACAGGATCATCTAGNCTTGGTTCAGCTTGGCTTTATGATCTTCGATGATATCTTTGGCTTTCTCCATTGAAAGAATGTTATTCTTTACCAGTTTGTTCAAATACCGATCTGGCACCGATCTAGTTAGAAATAAAATAATTAGTTTTAAAGAAAGATGCCCTACTGTTACAATTGAAAAACACTCACGGGCGGCTGTGTATAATTTTGTAAATGGCAGGATTTGTAAAAACAGGATCATCTAGTTCATTGTGACCCCATCTTCTGAAGCAATTCAAATCCAGGAAAACGTCCTTTCTAAATTCTCGTTGATACTTGAACGCTATCCTAGCAGCTCGGACAGTCATCTAGAATGTTTCGAAATTTAACAGGAAATTTGATTTTAATTAAAGAGGAATTATCTTATGCACCTCAGGGTCATCCCCGTTTATGTGAATCACCGGAGCAGATATCATTTTGGCTAGATCCGTACAATATCTCGACGATCTGCCTCTGGAAGCCGGAGTCGTGAAGCCCAATTGATTATTGATCACCAAGTGAACTGTTCCACCAATCTCAAAGTGAGGAACTGTAGATAACGCTAAACATTCTTGATCAACTCCTTGAGCAGCGTAAGCTGCATCCCCATGAATCTAGGATAGAAATTAGAAGAAGTTCAACACATATAAGATGCTAATTTTAAATCTTAAGCTTCAAATTCTATACTTGAATATTCAACACTTTATCACTCCATCGAGCGTTTACGTCCTCGCTATATGCTCCGTCTTTAAATGCTTGCATCATTCCTCGAGTTTTCCCCATCGAAACAGGATTCACAGCTTCCAGATGCGAAGGGTTTCTCAATACCGTAACATGGAGGTCCTTCCGATTGATGTTAAGATTTGTAGAAGATACAAAATGACTGATCACGTCACCAGTTGCGTTCACATCATCCGGGAATTCAGAATATCCTCGTAACTGTCGAAATAATTTTCCCGGTGGGAAATTCAGTATTCCCGTGAGGAAATTTAGACGACCTCGATGAGCCATGCCAATCACGATGTATTTCAAATCATCTGCAATTTAATTTAATTTAATTTAATTCAGTACATTTAAATTTTAAATCTTAGGATAAGATGATTCGTGTAACAGTTTTCAAATGTTACAGTCTCATTCACCATTGGCGCATAGTTTAAAAAATTCACGATAGAAGGCCATCACGCTCTCAGCACCCTCGCCGCTGTATCTCTTAAAGTTTACGAACTTGATGGCCAGGAACTGATCGAAAGTTTGACTCTTCAACATCTCCGTCGCGATGGCTACTCGCGTTTCGTCCGTCACAGGATCCATTGCAATTCTTTCCACAGTTTCTGCGAACCATTCTCTCTCCTCCTCAGTCTGTGTATACAGTAATAGAAATCAGGTACTTATTCAGATCTTCTACAAAGAAACAAGCTAATAAATATTTGACTCACTTCAATAGAAGATAGCTTTAAATTGCTTCAATGGATTGTTACCTCTAAATAACTAAATTCTACTGCTATAGGTCCAGTGTACGTCTCGTTCAAAAATTTCAAGGCCTCTTCTACAGTTCCTTGATTTTTCTCCAATGGTAAGATCCCTCTAAATGAAACTTCATCGCTCAAATTTAAACCGAATCTCTCTGGTTCCAATTCTGCCAGTGGTTTTGGCTTTTTAGTTGATACACCTCTTCTACAGTTCCTTGATTTTTCTCCAATGGTAAGATCCCTCTAAATGAAACTTCATCGCTCAAATTTAAACCGAATCTCTCTGGTTCCAATTCTGCCAGTGGTTTTGGCTTTTTAGTTGATACGGGATTTACATCAGCTTGTTTATGACCATATTCTCTATAAGCGCTGACTAATCTATAGAAATTGCTGTTCCTCGATCGTATATCCAAGTAATCTTTTGGTACTAACAAGACCAGAAAGAGAAACGATTAATTATTTATTTTTATTGTATATCTCAGTATTTTAAATTATTTTTATACTATCGTGAAATTTTATCGGCTCTTTCGTGCGTAATAAAAATACTCCAAATTGCGTTTTTTTTTTTGTTATCTTTTAGATTACCATGCTCTTTTCATACCGATTACAATTAAATTGAATTAATATAATTTTAGAATTACATCAAATAATACTAGCATTGCAATAAATATCTTAACGTTGAAAC
>NIPQ01091414.1:0-18927 GCA_002806875.1 Lepidotrigona ventralis hoosana
TCTCTCTTCCTTTCTTTGTATTCTTTGCCAAATGCATGCGTGCGAACGACACTCTGTGGATTCAAATTCCTCATCGATTGAATACCTTTTTTCTTCTTGTTTACATCGCCTACGAGGAGAGAACGCCGACGAATATTTTCATCTCTATATATTTCCTCTTTCATTTCTCTTTCTTTATCCTTTAATTGGACGTGAACGAACGTCCGTTCCTTTACACCGTTGAGCATCGTACACCGTTTAATTAGTTCGATCCGTGGGAATACCTGAAGCTACGGTCGCCATTCCTGCGACTCTTCTTTTAAATCTATCGCCTTTGAATTCTTCTTGTTCTTCATGTTTGGTAGTCGGTGAGAGAATATTGGCTATATTCGCGGTCGGTAACTCGAGCAAGCTACACACGCAGAGAGAAGAAAAAAAAAACAAATTTCTCTTTTCCTTCGATCCTTCTCTCGTCTATTCTAGATCCCTTGCTCTTCGGTTCCACCGCCTTAATGCGGTTTCCAGGAGATGTTGTTCAGACCTTGAAAGTGCCGTTTCAGACTGCTGCCGTCGGCCCAGGGGGAGTTGAGATACTCGTCGTCATCGTCTTGCTCAAGTTTCTGAAACAACGCGTATCCCCGTTGATTAACCTTGTCGCGGCAATTTATTTTTACGCCGTGCAATTTATTCGTGTGTATGTGTGTGGTGTAAAATGCAAGAAAACCAAGCGAGAGAAGTTTAGTTTGGACAGTCAGCGTTGACGTATAAATTCAATGTTTAGCGACTTTCGAATCGATTCGTGGCAAAGCTGAATTGTTTCTTGATTGTTTCTTTCGCAGGTTTCTTTCAACATTATCAAGGTAAGATGCTTCATTGCAATTTACATCGTTGATGGAAAGTCAGAATTATCGCGTTGAAGAACTCTGAATGTCCCAACTATAGTGAATAGCGAATTAATTGATAGTAAATTGGTTACCTTTGGAAATAAAGAATGCTAGAGTGTTGGTAGAAGATTTTAATTTGTTGATTAACTCTCTCATCCCAGATACACGATTTTCATATTCTTCTTTTTAGAGATTCATTCACTGATTCATTCCTCGCAGGCACACAGTACAACACACACTTTTTTAAATAGATTTTTTTTAGTTTTATTTAATGTTTCGTTGTTTGAACACTCAATGTGCTTTTCAAGGTAGAAAAAAATCTTTTAAAATCTTTTAAAAATCCTCTGTTACAATTTCGTTGCTTCGCTTGCACGCTGTGAAATAATTTTATCATCGGTTTCACTGGCAGCCTGAGAGACTCTTGAAGATCTTTAATGCCTCGAAGAGGCTCGTCGACGACGACGATCGAGAGATAATCTAAGTTTGCCGATGGTCTTAAACAGTTAAGCAAATGAATGCTCTCATAATCTAACCTCAAAGACTGGAGAAGCGGACCAAGGAAACTTTGCATGGTTCGTAAGCTCCAGTATAAAATTCATTTGCGAAATACAATATCGCTTCTCCTCGATCTTATTCTACTTATACTGTCTAAAATTTAATATCCTTTCTTTGTCCTAGTTTCACAGAAGATGGAAAACGGATAGCATGCAAAATTCACATCATCACAGATCACTGATACGTGTATATTAAGATAAAATAATTTTTACCTCGAAATAATACGTCTTAAAATTCTTAAATTCTATGTTCTCCTTCAGAGAAACTCGAAAGAATGTTTATCATCATCGTAACTAAAACTTATAACTGAATTAATAACTTTAAAGTTACTTATTCATTATAACTAATTACAACAATACATTTTATTAAAATTAAATTATTGTTAGAAAAAAATAATTCTTCTCTTTGTCTAAACGTTTAATCCCGGTTTTCACGAGTTTTATTGAAATTATTTGTTAAGAAAGGAAAGGGAACTACGTTCCTCTATCCGAAATGCCCATTATCAACTCTGGAAACTAATTAACGAATTTCCAATTTGTCTCCACGCTCTAACGTGGAATTCCGAATTCCGAATCGAATTGTTTGCGCGAAGTGAAAACTGGCCGGGCAAAAACGAGCGAAGTAACGAGGAGAAATATAAGAGAGAGAGAGAAAAAAATAGGGTGAAAGAAAAAAAGAAGAGCAAACGATCGCGTGAACATAAAACGATTAATCGTTTCAAGTGAAAAGGCGATCCCTTAATGTTTATCGGGCGCATGCTCTACTTGCTGCTCGAAACCAGTTCAACGCAAAGTGGTGCCCGTATTATTGATCAAAATGTGTACACGCTGTTCGACGTTGAAAATCTTCGAAATTATACGTCGGTTATCGATCATCGGCAATAGCACGCGATTTCCTGCAGTAATCGTTACACGATCGTGTTCGATCCACGCCGATCGAGTGGATATTAGAAGCTTGATCGGCAAATCCGACCGATCGGGCGGCGACGTTATCGAGTGAAGAAAAAGCTAAACGCTCCCCGAAATGGGATAATGTGTAAAACGTAAGAAGATCGTACGTTTCGCGGGCATGTTGCCAAAATCGAAGGCACTTTAACGCTCAACCAGGGCAATCCTGTCGTTAAGACACCTACGGGACAATCCTACGATAACGAGTAACTTCACACATTAAAATGGAAATGTATTAAAAAATATATAACATGTATAACATTGCTGAGAATATCAGTGAAGGACGAAGAATGACGAATCGTGCGATCTTTCATTCCATCTGTAATTAAATCAGACTGTTTGCAAACTGTAATACCTTTCAATATGTAGTTTTTTTTTATCTTTAAACTCTGAAGCAATGTAACTAAGAAACCGCACAAACTAAAATTAAGTATCTCGAAACTGCAAGCACATTTGTGTAGAATTGAAAAAATGATGATTTTCACTTGCTGTTTTTTTTTTTTTTTTGCTATTAAAGAGAACCTAATTTTGATGTTTTGTTACTTAATTCAACAATAATTAATTTTACTCGATTTGTCATTGTTCAATCTTTGTAAAGACACTGCTCGAATTCGAGTCGAGAGACGAAAGGAGATTAGAGATTGTAAGTTCGGAAACTTCGAACTTCTAATTAAGATTTCTATTGAATATTAATGGGAGAGTTGCTACTCCGGTCTCCAGGAGTTGATGACCACGAATATTCGAAAGAAAGAAAGTTGCAGGGTTCGGAGTTGGCCTGACAGCGAAGGGGGTAAGAGCACGTTGAAAGTGGAAACGGGGTGAGTTGTTGGAGTTAGGCTAGAAGCTGGGGTGGAAGTTAGGTCAGAATCGATGCCTGCGTCCTTGCCTAGTCTCGCAAGTGGCCTCACTCACGCATCTCGCGTACAGGTCGATTCACATTTAGCAAAATGGTAGCACGCATCGCGTTGTTGATCCAACAAAAATTAATCAGCTTGTCCAGAAAATCAAACCGAGAGAAATATTTGAAACTTTTTAACTTTCACATCTCTCAGCATACTTTCTTGTATTTTTCACGATTATTGTAGGATGCAGAAGCTTATTTTGTTTTAAACCGTAATTATTCTTCTTGACTGCCAAAATGTCCCAATTCCATAAAGTGAAATAAAAATTTTCATCCTCTCCATTTTTCTTTTATATCAAAAATATTCTTTTCAATTTCGCGAAGCTGAAGATTTCGTTTAATTTGAACTATTATTATTATTAATTTAATTTAATGAAGTGATACACTCGTGCCAATATATCATACAACGGCAACAATATTAGCCTTAACAATTAATCTTAGATAAATATATGTATATACATCCAGAAATCCATGTTTGATTTCGTATAAACAAATAGATTATTTACACAATATTATTTACACAATCAGTTGTGATAGAAAATAATAATCGTTTCATGCATATCGCGTAATCATTTTATGTAACCATTTTATTTCGTTTCGTTTCGTTTCATTACGCGCGGACGTTCCTCACGATTAACTTAACTTTTCGTTGTAATTTCTCCGCGAGTATTCGCAACGAATTCGATAGCTCTGGAAAGAGAAAGTCTGCCGGGAATTAATTCTGATATCATGACCACAATTAATTACAAGCTGCGCTTCGAATTCTGACACGCGTCTCGTAAGACGGATTAATTACATCGCGACAGGTAAATTGATCGTCGCGGGACACCGAAAAGCCGATGGGAATTTCCTATTAAAGCGATTTCAGTCTTTGATAAGCAGATAGATCGGTCGAGCGTTACCGATTGACCTCTTTATACGATTTATCCAAGGGAAGTCGAACGACTCACGTTCGCGTATTTCTCTGTGCCAGTCGATTTGGTGAATCGGCCATGCCATTAAAAGCATTGAAAACACCATCGAAATTCCACTGTAGTTTCCAATTTAGGTCACAGATCGATTCAATTTAAATAAAGGAGCGTCTCTCGCGAAATTGATCAATGTTTTTAATTCATTTGGAAATTTTGTCGCTTTGATATTGCAGCTAATTTGAAATTGATTGCAGTGCAAGTATTTGTTTGTTTCTTTCTTTTCTTTTTTACTTGCAAGTGGTTATTTGAATTCGATTGCTCGCACGATTCAGGCGACAAGTCGTTTGACCGCGAGACACACCCTTAAGGAACAGACACTTTCGAAAGTTTCAGCAGCAATTTTTGGCAAGCCAACAACGCCATTATCTTTTACTGCTTTTGTCCGCGATGAGCTCCTTTCTCCGCGATTCCATTTCTCCCAATAAAACAGAGGAGAGCTAACAATGAGCCCGAAGGGGAGATCCTTTCTTTTCTATCCGCTAAAAGCGCAATCGCGACTGTAAACTCGATGAAAAGAACTAGTGTCAGATCGTTCGGTTTCCTCTTCGTGTTTTTGAAATTCAACTTATGAAAAGGTCAACAGCAAAAATTTTTTTTATTCTTTTTTTTTTTTTAATTAACAAATTATCTACAGAATAATCTCAGAATTTCGAACTCATATTTTGACACATTGTTCGTTCTTCGTTTTAAATTCAACACTTTGCGTGAAAATAAATTCCAATCTGCGAAACATTTCTAACTTTCGTGAGAACAGATTTCTCTAACTATCGTTATTTATATCGCCAGAGATTCATTATAGACGAATTCTCTACTCTCGAGAGATTGTATCGTGATGTTTTCTACAAATTTCACGAATTTGCACTCTCGATGATCGAGCAAGGCGAGAAAGTAAAGTAGATCGTAATTCTCGTTATTCTCGACACTCCCGTGTAATTCTTTCAACGAGTCAAAGCTCCCTTCCATTTATAGCACAGCCCGGGAAAAACTCCGGCGACTGGTAGTCTGGCAAATAAAGTTTCCTATTCCCCGTCCGCTGGAACTTTTGCTATTTACGCGAACGGCGTAATTTCATACTTTCATAATTTCAACGCCGAAAGATCGACGAAAGAATCGTCTGGCTCTCCTCGATCTCAACTCGAGAACTGCGAACTGACGGATGAAAAAGTGTCGCGAAAGCATCTACGCTCGATTTCAATCATCATACAGAAAGTAGCAAAGTTCTTTTCAAGTTCTTTTTCCTTTTTTTTTTTTCTCTCTGAAAATTATTGCTTACTTGCGAAATCAATTTATTTCAATCTCGATGGAAATAAATGTTCTATTGATTATAAATCGGAGTGGCAAAGATATATTTTGATTGATTGAAGCATTTCAAATGTTTTAACGCGAAAGGGGAACAAATATTTATCCATTTCTAAAATCCAGTTTACAAAATCTTTCGTAATGAACTGGCACAATTTGGAAGATGAAAGATAATTGACCATGTTTGACCAAATAATGATTATTATCATAGAAAAGATATCGCGCTTTATTCGATTATCGAAGCCACAATAATCGTTTTATTTCTATTATTTATAATCGCGACAATATTTATAATCGCAATATTTATAATCGACGTATTATTTATAATCGCGACAATATTTCTACATGGATAAAAACTGCTGTTTATAAATAACTTATAGAGACGAATTATTTATTTTACGTTGGCCATAAAGGAGGAAAATTGTGTGTCGGAATCATTTTAGAATTAATTCCAACAACCTGCTACACGCATCGGAATTTTCCACGTTTTCACAATGTTTTGATCGTTAAAATCTAGATACCATATTTTCGCTGGTTCGTAACTATTGTAAACAGACTATTCCACTTCCAATGTATAGCAAACAATTTCAAAAGAATTTCTATCTTTGAATTTCTACTTTTTTTCTCCCCCTTTTCTTTTTATATTTCTGAAAGACAAACATCAAATCTGTTAAAAAAAAGAAGATATCAAACAAAATGAAAACTGGAACTGGTGTACTATTTCAAGTACAAACACTGTTCATCTCCTTTGACAAATAAACTGGGAAACCGATATTTATGCATTTGTGGAGATTAAAAAAATATATACTCGTACGTGACGTGCAAAGTACATAAAACATTCAAGGTAGAATCTCGCAATAAATTTACAGGGCGAGACAGATCTTTATTTGGATTTCTTTTTTCTACGTTCGTGAATGTATGAATTTACACAAGTAACGGCAGCCTATATATAAATAAATCTAAGATTTATTATTTAACAAACTTTTTCTTAGTTCAACGTATACGTAAATATGTAATATTCAAAGGTAATCGAAGACGAAAAGGAAAAGGAAACTAAAAATCTATGTACGTACGATCTCTGAATGAAAACTTTCTGTACGATAGTAGATACGACTCGAATTGGTCTATGACAGATCTAGTTCATATTTACTCCACTTTTGTTCCCGTGAATTGAAACTCCTATAATGGAATGTTGCGATCGTTATTTCGATGTTAGAGTTTCTCATCCCTGGAACATTATCGTCGATGTAAACACGTACAATACGTCGATACGAATTCTAGCTGAAATTCGAACGAAAAAAAGAGTCGATCAATTTTTTAACTGAGCCAGACTTTGCTTTCGCAAAACATCTATCACACAGAGATCTACTTCATTTTTTCGTCTTATAAAAGATAATATCCATTTCTTTCTTCTTAATCACTATATACATTCAGTATATATATATACATATACATGTGAATACTGAATATACATATATATTCAATACACACACATATACTGAAATTTGAGTGAAAATATAATAAACCGTATCTAAATAATATGAAACAACCATTAAAATCACTATATTTATAGGGCAGTTAAGTGACGGGTAGATTTTCAGACGTACGTGCCGAGTTAAGCATTGCGAAGATTGATTTTGTTCTATTTGTGTACATACGAGAGCATATTTTAAACCAGAAAGAGTATCGTGAAGGTTCCCGCTTTTATAGAAGATAGTCTGATATTTATCGATATTCTATATATATATATATGTGTGTGTGTGTGTGTGTGTGTGTGTTACATATAAAAACTCAATAGTAAAACGATTTGATAAAGAATATTCCTGGAACGTGTGTGTACGTGTGATATCCAAAGATAAGCGATTTCCTTTATTTATTAATTTATTTCACGAACTACTGACAATTGAAGTGTCAGAAAGAAGAACTGAAAAATTTATGTAACGAAATGGAAACCGTTCACGAAGTCACCCAATTAAACGGACAGAACAATTTCGCGTAAGTACATTAAATAATAAGCGAGTTCAAATATGGAGGAACATCGCCTGTAAACAGATTCCGTCAAATTTGCACTGTGTGTGTGTGTGTGTGTATTTTATTATTTCTCGACAAACACGATCGCATCTGCGGGAGATCTTTTTCCATTTTATTTTTAATCTGTTTGCGACATCTCTCGCTGATTGATCATTCATTTATTTATATTTTCACAAATATGAGATAAGCGTCGAAAGACAGACGCCTCTGAAGATGCGAAGTTACGCGAAAGTGTGCTCGAACAAGATTCTTCGTTATCCAAGGTTTAAACTTCAAGATCCACTTCGCTGAACTATGAGGAGGAAACTAAAACTGAGCCAAATTTATCTTTTGTACGATATTCTACAAGCTATAGTTCTGCGCTGCGGTCAATTACGAAATAACCAAGGAAATTCTGCGAAATTTTCACGACAGAAAACAAAAGAAAGAAACGTAGAAAAAAATCCACTTCAATCATTAAAATAATTACTCTCGCGAGTAATTGACTATTGTCAATGGGAAACAAGTGTATAAATACTTTTCAAAAGAGTGACAATTTCGGAGGCTGAGAAATCTCTTTATAACGCTTTCAAAGTACCTTCATTTTTGTGTTTCTCATCAATGTGGATGAACGTTAACAAAAGGTAATTGCACGTCGGAGTGATTATTTTGATCAATAAAGTTGTTCTTCTTCTATTGTCTGTCTTGNTTTTTTTTTTTTTTTTTTTTTTTTTTTTTTTTTTTTTTTTTTTTTTTTTTTTTTTTTTTGAAAGAAACGTTTCACTGCGATTTTGTACCATCGAACTCTTAACCTGAATTCCATTCACGTTAAACCCTTTAACATTTTGTACTCCTCCGCCACATTCATCACGTGAAAATTGTTTCTTTCACTCTTTCCACCAGAAGAAAAATAAAGGGGAGAGAATGAAAGAAAAAGCGAGTGAATAAATTTACAAACGAGTTAATTCACCTTGAGAATGTTATTTTCCTGCACTTTTGAAGATTAATTCTGGATTACTGTTCAAACACTGAACACACTTTTAATATTGTATATATCCCAAATACTTCGATATTCAAAGATGAATTCAATTAAACTAAAACGAAAAACAGTGCGCTCCATATGTTCGAAGGAGATCTAATTAAATTTCACGTAACATGCATAATAATAATATTATACTTCATATAATTCAAAGAAAATCTACAGATCGAAATGGGAAACGTCAAGTCCGAATATTCTTTGATATTTTAGATTATATCAACGTGTACCCTTCGTGAAATTATCATCCCTCATCGGCCTCTATGAAACGCTCTGTATCTTTCGCGCACGCGGTCAGATTTCCCCGCGACAACGTTAAAGATCCCCCGGCGCACAAAGGATTAAACGATGTTCAGGGTTAGGCCGGTCGATCGTCGTGCAGAAATTTCGAGGCTGGTGGATCCCCTATTCGGATTTCGGTGTGCAGGCCGCAATGTTTGCGTAGCTGAGGGGAGGATGATCGGATATCTTTGGTTTGTCGCGCGCCACCGGTGAAATTGACCGCGTAATCATCCGATATCGACGCTTTGTCGAGCCTGCTGACCGTGCGCCACGGATATTTATATATACGATCTGCGAGCACACGACGTATTTTATGCCCGTTCCCTCGCACAAAGGCTGCTCGATACTCGTTTCCCGACGACGACGAAGACGACGCGACTTTTCGCTCGTCACTTCGTACGAGCTTCCTCTTTCTTTTTTTTGTCCTTACGCGAAGGAATCTCGGCGATTCGAGAGGTTTCAGGACACGGCGAGGAAACGAGCTTCAGCTTTTATGGATTCGCGAGAGAATAGGCTCGATCGAAGGAATTTTTTAAGAGACGAGTCGAACCTTAAAAATGTCTTTTCTCATTGCCTCTCCTCTATCGCCGATGCGAGAGATTCTGATGGCGACGTAGCATTTTATACGTTACGAGAGTATGCATTGGGATTTCAACGGATAATGGTACGCATATCTCTTTGAAGAGGACTTCAGAGTCATGAAAATATTGTTTTTAATGTTTTCAAGTGATCTCGAGCTGACAGTATCACGTTTGAAGAGTTGCGATAATGGCCATAAAAGTTGATCTTCTTCCTCTTTTCAAAACGTCACAATTTTTTCATCGAGAGGAAAGAACGAAGGACAATTGTTCATGTTTGATGATAAAGCGATTGTATCACAAATCTTCGATTAGAAAATTCTATAAATAAAAAATTAATTTGTGTCGTGAATTATAATTCTTTCTTTCAATTTTCAATTCGTGAACAAAACGAAGCATATTTCTTCTTCAAGCCTTACACGAAAAGACAATTAAGCATTGCATAATCGCAACTTAAAAACGTAGCTGTTCCCAATATTAAAAATTATCTTTCGTCAATTATCTTTTCATGTTTGCTTTCCTTCTCTCGGAAACGTGCAACGTTGTCGATACGTTTTATTTGCCCTTCGTTTTACTCTGTAACGAGCAAATCGCCGGGCAGATTGCTTGTACACGAAGAAATCTCGCGGTTAAAACGATTACCCCGTCGGAATTAACGATTCTTTTAAGCCTAGCGCGACTAGTTCTGTTGCCAGATTGACCAGAAGCCCCACGATTCGAGTAACGTGGTATTCTAAATACCAAGGCGAACCGCTTAAAGCCGTTCAAGTGTCCCATTAACCACGCTTATTTTTGCTCGACTGAACCGTAACCATTAGCTGCGGTGTAACATTATTAGTCGTGTAACAGTGGAAACACTTGATCTTCAATAGAGGTAATCGGTGAAACAAGGCTCTTATTACATGGTGTTATAAACTCGTTTACGTTGATCTCGCTCTGTTTAAAACTACATCCCTTCTCGAGATATATTTTTCGGAAGAATTATAAAAATTTCCCAGTGTTTCCCTAGTGATCCCTAGAAATTCCAGAATTTGTTTAAGCAGGATATAGTATGTTCAATGTCTTGAAATTTGTACACATTTTACAGATCGAAGAAAACGTAGAGTGATTCAATAGTGGTGCTTAGAAATTTACAGAAACTTGTCAATCACGAATGAAAGTATCCTTAAATTTGTAGCTTTTTGACTGAGAAGTTGACCTGATTCAATTATATATTTCCTTTTTACGGAAAAAGAGTTAACTACAACAGTGTTTCAACTAACTTAGCCAGAGCTATGGTACCTCTAATCAACATACACATTCACACTCTGCGACTCAGATCAAGCAATCCTAGACATTCTCGAAACACCGCGAACAATTCTGAACCGGTGGAATATCGAAATTCCAAACTAACTTCGAAAAAAAAAAGAAAAAAAAAAACACGGTTTCCTCGTACCAACTTTTATCTACCGTATACAAAATATACAACACGGAACATATTTGGAACATTATTTTCCCCTGCAAGACTGCAAGGCAGGCAGGAGAACAGACAGAAAGAAAAAGAAAAAACACGAAAGGGGAAGATCTTTCGATGACGTTAGAGGTTCACGCTTACCCCTGAATCGAGTACGAGTTCGGTATCCCGTCCAGGCTTTCCCTGCTGATGTCGTCAGCCATGGCGACTTTCAGCTGATGGCCAAAGCTTGCTAGGTCTTCCCTGAAAGCCTCGCTACCGGGTGTAAGGGCGCCGCTCGTCAGTGGCAGGGGTGTCGCGTTGCTTCCCTCGCCCTCTCCGCCGTCCTCGCCCTCCTCGCCGCCCACGAGGACCACCTCCTCTTCGTTGTAGATCTTGAAGTAGGCGATGGTGAGGTATATCACCGAGATTATGAAAGACGGTATCGGAATCGCCATCGCGTACACCAGATTCATGTACACCTGCGGGAAACAGGTCACGCACATGGAGGCCTCGCTAACAATTGAAGCGGTTCAACGTCCACATCCGCTTTTCGTGCGGCGTGCCCAGGAAATATACGTCTTGTATGTGTATATCGAGTGACTGGGATGGTATTTATGCGAGGAATTTGTCAAACGAAATTGCTAAAGAGTACTCTCTGCTGAAATTTCTTGGAAAATATCAAGCGAAGAATTCATTGAACGAAAGTGTTTCACGCGATTTGCAGATTATCCGAACATATTATTAGCATTCCCTCGAATAATTTTACCAAAATTATGGGACAAGGTTCCTTCCAAAATCTCGATCTCACTATCAACGGGCAGAGACGCAGCGATTTACCAAGAATTTCGAGCGATTTACCAAGAAAACGATCTCGTCTATCTCTGGCATCGAAATCCACGTTCGATGTCCAGCCTTCCATTTCCTCGATCGGCGTCAAACGGTCTACCATTGCAGTGTCTGGACCGCATCTCCAGGGTGTCGTTAATTTACGAAATTGACACACGTGGAGCGCGGTGTGGAATGGCAAGCTATTCCGTCGACGGAATCCACGATGTTATCGTCGCTTTATAATGGGCCAGGCCGTCTCGTTCCCTCGCTTCCCGCTCGCGCGGAGGATTCAATTCCATCGCAGCTGTGGAAGAGCGGACGGGCGAGAAATTTTCTTTTCTTCCGGGACAGCAGCGCGGCACGAGTTTCATCGGGTATGATGGTTTCCGTCTTTGTCGTCAGGCCGGGCATTCAGCCCGCTTGAAATGCATTGTTCGTCACCGTGCAGGCGGCCACGTTTCCGTAAACGTAACGGAATTCCACTGTGCTTGCCGCGCCGCCGGAAAATCGTTTTCCACGCCGAGATATATACCGCCGTTGGATCGTTCTTTCCAACTCTCGCAACGCCTGTTTCTTTTTAGATCCCTCCCCTTCGGCGGATTTTCCATCGACCGCGCCACCAGTCACCCACGCGATTAATTTTTCCACGTACACCGGCTCTGTGAGAATCTTTATTTCGGGTAAAAATTCATCGCGACAATTAACGGAGTAACGTTTTTTTTTTTACTTTACAGATGATTTGAATTTGGGTGAAGAGATGAATGTGTTTGAGTTTTTAAATAACTTTCCGTTACAGGTTTCAAAGTAAAATGATACATCCAGTTTCAAGCATTTTATTTCAATAATATTCAAACCTGATATGTTTCAAATTGTAATATAATTCTGCACTGTGTGTGTTAAGAGAGTACACGAATGAAAAATAATTCAATCTGGTGTGTTCGAAGGCAGAATCATATTTAATTTTACTTTGCACCTTGGCAATTCGTTACGAAGGCAAAATCCATTTATTTTTATACTCTCATTTTCACGTTTCAAATGTAACACGATACTCAAAAATCTATCTTCTGATACTCAAACAACTAAATGTGAAGTAAAGCGTCTGGCCACATCACGCTCCTCCGCGGATTTCATTCTCTTGTGTTCCTTTTACATTTGCTCCGGCACAATTTCGTCTTTCTTGATAGACGGGGAGAGCATAGATGGGGGAGCACGAACACGCACAATCGTTTCTCTTCTTCGTCGTTCCTTCTCCCCCCCCCCTCCAATCGAAGTGGCAATCGTCATCAATTACTCGAAGCTCGCGGCTTCGTGTCTTTACGTCGCAATTAAAGCAGATACCGATCTCCGTTAATAATGAGCTCTGTTAGGTACTTAACCATTTATGGCAGAGACGTTGCTCGCTGCATAATGCACTATGCCCTCAATAGGCACCTGCAGTATCGATTCACGGCCCTCGACGTTCCTGTTTGCCGTAAACTTACACGAAAGTCACACAGGTAAAGACCACTTTCGCGTGACTTGTACGTGCAATCACCGAGCCGGTAGATCGCCAGTGTCTAGAACACGGTAACCGGGTTACACCCTGAAGAAAACGACACGTCACTGCGACCAGACTCGATTCTTATCCCTTTCGATTGCCTCAATTGCCGATCCGATACTCGTAAAGCCGATGTCCTCTTCGTGTCCACTTCGTGCTCTTGTTTGTGAGCTCACGTTGTTGATTAACACGATAATTGCCAATTAGCAAATGGTAAGTAATGTCGTGAAATTGATCTTTCGTTTGTCCTTTTATTCATCGTCAGCCTTACACTGTGACTGAGGAACCTTGACATGGAAACCTTGATATGACAAGCGATGTCATCACATTTTCAATTAGGAATTTTTTATTGTGCTTCGACATTTTGATTAAAAATAATTTCCCATTTGTAGTATCAGAAAATAGAAGCATAATATCAGAGCTTTTGTCAATTCGATTTTTATATATACCGCAAATTAAAAAAATACTTCAACGTTTCAAGAACTTTATAATTTCTGATTTTGGTTCCTGCGGTTCAATTTCAATTCCTGTTTTTTTTCTTTTTTTTTTAAATTTTTTAGATTACCAAGATTTCGTTCCATATTTAGAGTTTAGAAATAACTTTCGATCTCAAGGTTGTAGCATCTTATCTTTTTATCTTAGTTTTATCGTTACGTGTCTATCTATTTTTCGAAACATCTATCTGCATATCGAAGTAAGATCAAGATTCAAGAAGAACTCTTACCGTCTGTACTAATTTTATAAATGCAAGTGATCCATAAAAGTCAGCCAAATAATATCCACTTCCCTTTCGAATCGAGAAAAACAGCAAATGAAGAAATAAGTTTTAGGAAAAAAAAACAGAGAGGAGAGATTCTTTTGTATTCTTGAAAAGAAGAACCATTGGACATCGTGATATATACGTGCATCCGATACAAGAGGGTGAATGCAACGTCTGGCCACAAAAATTAATTCCTTCTATGAAACTTACATACGTGTAAAGAACTAATTCTCCTCGATATCGTATTCATCTTGTGTTATAGACTGTATGTAGGATGTGACAACACGTGTAATAGGACTGGATAGAAAGTTACATTACGTGCACGGGTAAATCGAAGATCTAGAATAGAAGTATAATTTTCAATTTAAAAGTTCGTTTTATTGAAAAATAAGGACATGTCAAGTACACGTTCCCACGAATTTGGCCACGAAAATTCTCGATTGGAGTGATGCAAGTGAACAGTTGACAAGATATTGTTCCACTCGCGAATAATAAAATAATAAAGTAAACAAAAATGTTTGCAAATGTGCCTGCCCTTCGTTAAAATTCAACTTTTTTCCATTGTCAATTAATTTCCAACGTGTACTCGGCAAATGTCGCGAAATCGAACTTTCAGAATGAAACTATGAAAAATCCCAGATCTTCGACTTTCGTCGTAGAATATAATCACCGGTCTAGTCGTACTCTACACACACAAAACACATACAAGACGAAGAAATAGAGACCTGCCACATGTCGAGGTCGCTGATGACTATCCCGGGGTCCACTTTCGAGTAGTAACAGCTAAAGTTCTGCCCTATGTTGGAGTACTGCCGGTAGAAAATACTGCAATTCAGCATTGGAGGGTATCCACAGCCTTTTACGTTGGGGAACAGCTTGGCCCCGGTGAAGTACCACTCGGAGTCGTTGCCCATGAGCCCTGCGAACTTCGCCTTGTTATCATCGTCAGTCGTCTCGACCGAACGAATGTGTCGACAGACATTCCCCCGTCAGAGAGAGAGAGAGAGAGAGAGAGAGAGAATAAGTATGCACAGACAAACAGGAGAGAGCGGAGGGCGAAAGTGGACACATTGTTAGTAGAAAGTGTTTTCTCTCTCAGACAAGCCGTTGATAATGTGGCCGCTGACATTCGAGAGTTCGAGAGTTTTCGCCGGCTCGAACGATAATGAATTTTGCCCGTTTCGTTAGTGGAACGTGTCGCACTGGTGGTTGGTTGGTCTGTTTTAACGCGTTGCAGCGCGCCTGACCCTTAATTTGTTGCTCGGGTCTTTTGTGACATGCTTCCGCGAGGTGTGTACCATTTTCTGGCATTTCGGAACTAGGTCGAATTTCCACCGTCGTCGTGCGAAATTGTTGTTTTATTACCGTCGAGAATAACGGTTTTCTAGTCCAAACGACGACTCGACTCGTATTGAAAACAGATTTCGTACAGATAGTAATGATCAAGGTATGGTGAAGTTAAATTCCAATTATCACTTCACACAAAGACATTTGGTGGCAAAATAAAACTATTCGACCATAAATTCGTTAATGCTGGTAATTGCAAATTGTGGAATTAAAATTAAAGAAATTGTAGAAGTTAGAGAATAGATGACCGACCTAACTAATTATTACTCAAATAAAATTGAAGAACGAAATTGAAAAGGGTTCGCGTGAGAGTACACGAAGAAATAATATAAAATTTCCAACAATTCCGTTCCACGGGCGACTACTCGATACCAAGAAAAATAGAAGACTAAACATTACATCAACGGTGTGAAAGAAACCGAGAGAGAAACGTCTTTCTTCTCGCGCGATCACGTTCTTAAACATTCAACCAAACAGGGTAGAGTCTTCTGTTACCCTGGGCGCGAACGTGCGAGTTTTCTGCCTCTTTTCTCTTATTGTTAAACCGGTCGTCCAAGAGACGTACGTCGTCTCTACCACGGAATTGATATTGAATCGATTAATAGTAAAGATGTAAAACGGCAGAGCACGTTTGCTCTGTACCTGTAGGGAAGGGTTTCGGCAGTCCTGCATCGTCGTCTTCGGCGAAGTCCTCGTCAAGGTCCTCGACGTAATCATACTCCCGAAGGGAACGCTCGTAACGCGGTTTTCCCATCGTCGTGCTGTCTTCGTCATCCTCGACACCTCCTACCGCTCCGCCTCCCTCACCCTGTCCATCGCTATCCTCGGACGTATTAGTCGGTAGCTTGTAGTTGACGCGTATTTGCGTGCAATCGTACAGCTCCTTGGTGCAACCCTCTCTACAGGATGTCCATGAGCAGTTGCTCGTACCTGGACTCGAACGGATCGTTCATGGATCTTTCGTTGATTGAAGACGAACGGGGGTTTACGGGGGTTCACGCCAGACAGATACGAAGAAACGGACAGCCAACACGACAGAGATTGATGCACGCCGAAAAAGTGATTCGATTGCGACGTTTCGAGCCTTTAGAATCGAAGCTGCTAATCGAGATTCAGTTAGCATTGCAGTCGCACGTAGCGACATGAATTAATAGAGTCTGAATTTAAGTTTGGAATAATAAATTCAAATTTATTGTATCCGAATAATAACTTTCTTGAAGTGAGTTCGAATTTTGTTCGCAATAATTGTCCAATTAATTGTAATTTCTCTGTTCTTAGTGAAGAGGAACGAGAAACGTTTGCTTCGTTTTTCGACGAACTGCAATGCTGACGAGACGTGTGTATCTTTGGGATCTTTGTCTCGATTTGAAAGATTTTGTGTGAATCCGTGGAGATAGGTGGAATCGAAGATCGAAGAATTCTTCAAAGTGAAATTTGAGAAATAAGCTTGCTGAAGTTCATTCATATTTGAAGTGATAAACGTTTGAAAATTGATTACGTGCGAATGCAGTTTGCTGTTTGTTTCTGTCTGTACGTGTTTTGTTTTAGATCATTTGATCGTGTGAACTTATTAAATAAATTGGAAGATTGAAGGTAAATTGGCTCAACTGATGACGCTTCATTACGCAAGGCTCGAAGGAGCACAGAGTTTGATTATATGTTTGGTACAGTTAAACGCATAAACTGGATGTCTGAATACTCGAATCGAGCTATAAATTGACAACACGTAATGAAGTAATTGAAACAAAAAAAAAAAAAAAAAAAAAAAAAAAAAAAAAAAAAAAANTATATATGTATATACCCAATACTCATTCACTGTTTAATATACAGCAAACACGTATATAGCAATGTGATACTTAATCTCACGTGAGACTCACACCATCGAACACATAGAGGAGAAATTATCGAAAAAATACGAGAGGATGGAAAAGTAACGAGTACAGAGAAGAACACGTTTCGTGTCATCACAGGCGTTGCTTTGTATAGATCAAAGAGATCGAAAGCAAGAAACGTGAGATAGATGGAGGAGAAATTATTTACTTGAAAACGGATGAAGCACACCTATGATAAGAATCGAGTTAATTATATTAATGTAAATTATATTAATTACGGCTACGAATCTCATTAAAAGAGAAAAACTGGAGAAAGAGACACAAGGAAATGTTTAAACAATTGATGATGAAGCACACCTATGATAAGAATCGAGTTAATTATATTAATGTAAATTATATTAATTACGGCTACGAATCTCATTAAAAGAGAAAAACTGGAGAAAGAGACACAAGGAAATGTTTAAACAATTGAATTGAATTTAGAGTACCGGAGCTGAAGAGAAACGACAAAAAAATTAAAAAATCGTCCATTATGTATGAAATTAATTTAATTCAATCAATTTCTAAAGATTTCTCTGTTTATTTCTTGGAATAATTTCTTGGCCGATAATTATTAAACGAAATAAAAAGGAATTTATATTTAAAGAATTACTCTTCATATATTAAACTAACAGTCACTTAGTTTGAAAACTAATTTAAATTAACCTCGCAACTTCGCAGAACACGCATCTCGACGAAGCTCGAGTCTACATCCAATTATTAACAGTTAACTACTAAACTTTGTATATAACCAGCAGGAAATTACCAACAATAATTTCGATCTTAAATCGAAAATCAATTTCCCCGTTGACACGCATGGCCCATGTGCGAAATTTCATTTATTTTCGAAAAGGAGTACTCCGAATATAATACGAAACCGATTCATCCGACATATCGAAACAGCTTCGAGCTGATGCCGAAGCTCGTAATCAAATTCTAAAAAGTCGATCGATCGGAAATTCGATAATCAGCCATTGAGGGATGGAGGAGACACAGCGATAAACATCTCTAACAGTAAGAGAGAAACTGTGGCCGTGAAGAAGGGGAAGGGGAGAGGGAGGGAGGTTTCGCATGCAACGACACAACGAAAGCGAACACCGATCGGACGAATAGAATTTTGACGAATGGGGGTGCCGATTGTTCACCTCTCCTGGACTCAACGTCGATGGTGACACACTCGGCTGGCCGAGTGTCGAACTGCATGAAGATGGTGGTGAAGGCGGGGTCGATGACGAAGGGGACCAAGAAGAGGAAGGCAAAGAGGCTGAAGGTGCTGAGGAGGATGAAGAACGCGGTCGTGTAGAACAGCAGCTTCTGCAGGAACGTCTGCTTCTCCTTTTCCTCCGCCATCTCGGAGAACAAACGGCAGTGCTCGTTTCAGGGATGCACCTAGTTGACGTCGTCGTCGTCGTCGTCGTCGTCCTCGGCGTGCTCGCTGCCCGTCGTCACGTTTGACGTCGATGAGGCGAAACGATCTGCGGATTCGTCTCCGGTTTCACACTTTTCCATCGCCACTTTCCTCTCTGTATCTCGCGTTTCGGTAGATCGAGCTTCTTCTCTGCCCGCTTCCGCGCTTATAGATTTAGAGTCGAGCTGGTTGTTTTCGAGCAAACAACTCGAGGGCTCTTCTGGTCGACTGAATATTTCGTCAGAGGGGCAGTTACTTCCCTGAGATAATATTTCTAATCATTTCCCTGCTCGTGATTG
>NIPQ01091416.1:0-14826 GCA_002806875.1 Lepidotrigona ventralis hoosana
ACGCGACTGTTAGTCGCGATCACACCCTCCCCCGATTCGATATATTCGGATGGCGAGTTTGACAAAGCCTGTGCACGTTCGTTCCACTTATCGATTCTAATTCTAATAAAAATGTAAGAAAACTCGAACGTGCAAAACTGAAAGCTTGGAGATTCTCGAAGAATCCTCGACGCTTGAAATTTTCCAAGTTTTCTGAAATTCCGAACGCTGTTTCGCGCTGTTGCGCGTCTCGCGCTCGTTAAATCTACAAGACACGGATTTCACCCGGAGAGATCGTGACCCCCCGTGCACTCGAGGTGTTTGTCCGGGGAAAAAATGCTACAGCGTAATGAAAAATCGCGTTGGCGCGGTGTACCGCTCGCGGTAGCAATTACTCTCTCACCCTCTAACGATGCCGGTTGTTTTGTTTGCAGGCGTAGTCGGAGCTCGGAACTTCACGATGGAGTGCCGCAAGGGTCGACGGAAAGGTCTACTCAGTGGCCTGGTGTTTGCGTGGCTCCTAACCAGCGGTTGCACGGTCGCGGCGCGAAATATAGGTGAGTGCCCATGGTATTTACGATTTCAGCGCGCGCCGATTCCAAATCGGCGACCTGTCCACCGGATGCTGCCTCTCGGCTCTGTCCTTGTGCCAATTAAGCCTCTTCTCCGTGAGGAGAGGAGATCGGCGCGAATATTTACGCGCCGAGCTGCGAGCGTGGCCGTGTTTCTCCCCGAAGCGGTTGAAAAATTACCCGCGCTACAGAGTAGTCGAACGTGAATTTCCGGGGCGACCGATTGACGACGAAAAGCTGCTGCGTGCGAATAATTGATAAATACGACGTAGACGAACGATAGAAATCGCATTGTTCTCGTTACTTTCAGTATTTACAAGATTTACGATTTTTCACTCTTTTATTGTTAACAGTTATCACACTTTGAGCAGGGTTAAAGCGAGAAGCGTTTAAAGAGCCGAGGTGAAGCGTCGCTGCAATCGTTTAGCATTCGATAAAAATTAATTCGGAATCGGTATCGAGTTAACCCGTTCGAGTCGCGACGAGTGGTCGCTCGCGGGAAAAAACTGTCATCGGCGAACGTGTGCGGGGATACACGAGTGGAAGGTGGCGCAACAACGCGGACGCGTAGGGTGGATTTTCATGCGTCAGGGAAGGGCGGTTGGGGAGGGGGACGACGCAGATCGACGCACTGCATATCCGGTCGGGGCGAAACCGCAGCACGGCGGCCGCGCTTACCGGTTGACCGTTGAAACATTTATCGGAAAGCAAACACGATGTGTTTAATAACGAGGATGGAAGTAACCAGCCAGGATGGGGGAGGATGTGTACGCTGGTCGGCCTGTTACATTTTACTATCGCCGGTAGAGGATCGTCCCTTCGAACCCTTCGAAACACCCGCTTAGAAACGGACGACGTTGCTGCTGGCAGTGATGACCGGTGCTTAGGAAGCGCTCTGTGTACGAAACAACACGGCCACATGCGAGAATTAATTCGTTTGCTAATCGATTTAGGAGAAGCGGCGTGTGAAGTGATATTGTTGCGGCAAGAATCGACAGTGGCCACGGTGTGGGTTTGCCGGGGCCACGCTGCAATTAGAGGACAAACACGCGTTACGGGGTTAACTGGTGGATAAATATTTGGAAAAATATCGCGGCAGATGTGCATGAGTTCTTCTGTAATTCAGCTTTCGCTGAGTCGGCCGGTTCGACGAGGGAGGCGGTTGTTGTAATTCCTGGGAAACGGAGCGTGTTTTCACCGTTTCCTTTTTTTGTTTATTCCAATACCGCTTCAACGGTGAACATTTATATACATTTATGAACATTTATATTTTTCTTTATATATATACATATAAATCGATGTAAAACGCTTAGTACAATTCTTTCGCGATTCGCCTGGCAGGTGGTAGGTATTCCACGCACGAGCCCACGGGTAAAAAAGGATGGAGATTTGCGCAACCAAGCCGAAGTTTCGGAACGCGTGCTGTACACACACCCACACATACACGTCGGAGCGGAATAGGGCATTAACGAGCGGCAGTCTCGAGAGCGATTTCAAGTTGCGTAAGGGGTCGAGTAAGGAGTAAACCAGGGTTAGGCACAGGAGAGAAGAGTTTCTCTCTATTCGTTCGTGTTATCACACACTTGGGTGCTCCTAATCCGCGCGTAACCGTACCCTCTACGCGCGTTTCCACTGTCTTGCCCTTTCTGTCCTTTTTCTGAGCTCGTATCGCGGCTGCCACCCTTCGAACACTCCACTCCACGGAGAAGACGAACGCGTGCTCCTCCGTTTCGTTCTCGTTCACTGGGAAATCTCGCGCGATAGATAAATCAAAATCTCCGGCATTGTGCGGCGTGCGGTCGACGGCTCAGACAGCTTCGCCATCGTCTTTGATTTCGCCAAAGGGGGAAACGAAAGCGGCGTTCTCGAGAGAAAAATGGCAACAGTTAGGTAAAGGGCTAAAAACGAGCCTGACGCGACCGTTTCCCACAACCCGGCGTTTTATCTCTTATTTATTCGCCTTATCGATTCGCGCGACTCGATTGCTTGCGATTTTGAAAGATCGTTCAGAGACGATCGCTTCGAGAAAGATTGTTATAATGTTCTCCGTACTCGATATTATTGCGCTTACGAAACAATCGTATAAAATCGACAGGTTGATACATCGTTCCTATGATTACGCAAATTCAATTCTTCCAGAAGGAACTGAAATCAAACTGGAAAGTGATTCATTTCAGTCACATCTTACTGCCAGTTTCCTACGAGTTACTACACGGAAAATAATCTTTGCCGATCGTTTCGAGCAGTGTGAGCAATTTTCGTAAACTGCAATAAAGATATTTACTTGTACGTGTGATCAAGACGTTATTTTCCAATCGTTGCGCCAACCGATGATCAATATCGCGAATCTATTTTCGGAAGGTTTCACGAAACAACAAACACGCGGGCCAGATAAGCCACCTTTAAATTCCTGGCAAACTGCGCGTCAACCTCTCTGCGTCCGATTCGAAACGTCGCTGCGATAAGGAATATAACTGGCGGCGTTCGCCGACGTCGTAGTTGAGAAATGTTCCCCGTACAGCTGGAAACGGAAGTGCGCCGGCTCAACGTCGTTCACCAATGATCGGCCAAACAACCTCGTCCTCGTCTCAACCTACGACCTCTGCCGCACCTCTGCCCACTCTCTCTCTCTCTCTCTTTCTCTCTTCTCTTTCTCTCTGGCTTTTCTAGCTAACCCGGGCAACCGTAACTTGCCGCGAAGCTTCTAGCGTCTAAGATTTGTGGTACATCGGCAACACACGGTGGCCCCAATTTACTGCGCATTACGCCGCTTTTCCAGGTTGTTTCTCCTCCGCAGGAGTTTCCGTTTTTCGAGCTTTTCGCCCTCCTCTCGTTCTCTCTCTCTCTCTCTCTCTCCTTCTCTGTTTCTCTGATCCGTTATCCCACGCTCGATCGTTTCTTCCCCTATTGGCCCGCGTACGCTGTGTTTCTACGACGAACCGAGTTCGTTGTTAAACTTCTTCCGTTTCCCGGTGTCTCTCGCGAAACATTGTTTCGCGGTATTGGGAAAATTTTGCTTAGAAAAAAAAAACGAGAGAAAGAAAAGGAAGAAACTTCTTCGTTGCTCTTATATTTTCGAGCGGATTTCGTTTCACAATTGTCGCCAAGTTAATCTCAAACGCGTGCTTCGAATGTAATGATTGAAAATAGAAAATATTCGGCAGTCGAAATTTTCCATCGTCCGTGCGATCTCTCGTCGACGCAGACAGAGATTCAATCGGCGGGAGTTGATTCGATCGAACGACTGAAATTTCGTTTCCATTAAATGGAATTCCACTGTATTACGAGTCGGGGAACGTCCGTAGCGTGGTGTTTACGGTGACGGAACGTTCCCCCTCTTCCCCCGAATTCGTTTCAACTTTTCTCGATGATTTTCCTACTTTCCCATCCGAGAGAGGTGACAATACAGACAACGTGCTTCTCTCTCTCTCTCTCTCTCTCTCTCTCTTTCGTGTTCACACAGTGCGATGTGTATCGCAGCTGAAAGTTTAACAACGTAACAATGCACGACGAGGACGACGAGGCTCGTTGAAAGCCGCTTCAACGTGACTAATCTAATTTCCAATCATGCGCGAGCGGTTGTGCTGCGAGCACAGTTCGCTAGGCTGTCTCTTCTTTCTTCTTCTCTCTGTGTGCCCTACGGCGTGTTTTCGTCGAGTTCATTGAGTTCCACGCGATTAGTCGTTCAGACGGTAACGACCTGTCTGAGCGGCGAATTTGTCTGGTCACTGACATTCGCCTAGCCTTTTCACTCGTAATCGAAAGAAAATAAAAGGAGCAGATATCTGCGTGTCCGCGTATTAAAACGCGGTTCGATTCACCTTCGAATTAAATCGAATTAATTCGATCGATGATCTGGGCATCGTCGTTTTTCATTCCGACAACGACGCGCTGTTCATAGCTCGACGAATATTATTTGCGCGCCTTTTCGCGAGGACAAAGAGAAATACTTAATTAAAACTCGAAGTCGCTTCGATTTCAGCGACCGAGATCTCGTTCCTTAAATTGCCCTGGCCGCGGTATTGGCGAAATTTTGTATCGCACGATGCATAATTTCAAGGTATATAACGCAACGATGGTATATGTCCTCCACGTGTTCACTAGGACGAGAGAGCAGATTTCGATCGCCGAAGAAATCTTTCTCTCAGGCCGGTAGAAAACGACCGAATAAAATCGCGTATACGAGAAGACCACTCTCCTCGCCCCGCTGCTTCCCCCTATCTATCGCTTCTTCCGGCATCCCGTGAAACTTACTTCTCTTGCCGCTCGCGTTTTCCAATTCGTGCCGAGCGGATCGGTCGCGCGGAAAATAAGAGATTGCCGTGATCCTCGCGTCTCTCGTGGTCGGTGTCTCTGTAAAGTTGGAAGCGGCGAGGAAGAGGATGTCGGCTGGCAGGAAAGAGGAAACTAAGGGCTGAAGAGGAGGAAAAGAGGGCCGAGAGACGAGAAGGAAGAGAAGAAGCGAATCTTTCGACCGGAATTCCTGGACGTGGCGATGGTTCGACGCCTGGCCCGGACGAGTGGTAGAAGGAGGACTTTTAATTCTCGTAACGTTCACTTCCGGCGCACGTGACCCAGTTCGCTGGCTAGGCGCCTCAAAAATTGCATCCAACCTTGGCACGAGCCTCTCTGTTTCAACCTATTTTCTATTCGCGCAGGATCAGCCTCGTCACCCTCGCCGCAGCTGGTTTTTGACCGTAATTGAAAATCTTCGTTCTCTTTTCTCGTCGTCCGTTCTCTCTCTTTCTTTCTTTCTTTCTTTCTTTCTTTCTTTCTGTTTCGTCGCGATCTTTTTTCAACGACCGTGGCCGCTCCCCCCTCGTTGGTGCCGGCATTTGCATAGAGCACTCGTTGAGCGGAGTGCTCGACGCTGGATTATCGTTTCCTTTTTATCGGGGTCGTGGCATAGTTCGCGCCGCGTTAGCCTGCTCAGTTAGAGAAATAGTTTCCTTCGTAGCTGAATCGTCGACTCGACGCAAAACCGGAGGCCACTTCATTTGCCACCGACTCTCGAGTAATTGATGATATCATGTTCGCTAATGCTATCTTTTTATATTATGCGCGCGCGCGTGTATGTGTATACATATATGCGCGTGCGTATCCAATTCGTTCGTTGTCTCTTTTGTAAACGACGGAAGATCGATCGTCGGGAAGGATTCCCGCTCAGTGATTTCGTTTTCATGGACGGTTTGTGCGCCTTTAATTTTATGGAATCCACGGGATCGAGGCTGTCGACTGGATCGTACGAGTGCACGCGCGAGCGGAAGATCGATCTGCCCGTTCCGCGAGAGCGCTGGCTCTACCAGTGTCTTTTGAACGGAGCAACCATCAGTATCTCTCTTTACGACGCCGTCGCCCCATCCCGGATTCCACGACGTAATCGATNTTTTTTTCTTGTCAACGATTCGATATGATCGAATGAGACGAATGAAACGCTGCTGACAAAACTGACGATCACGTTTCAATTTCTGTTACAGATAGGTACGACACCGCGTACGCCTGCGAGGGCAAGATCTTGCGGATCGAGTGCGGCGAGGGAAAGCTAATCCACCTTATAAGAGCCAACTACGGAAGGTTCTCGATAACGATATGCAACGAGCACGGGAACACCGACTGGAGCGTAAACTGCATGTCACCGAAATCCTTCCGGGTGTTGAACAGCGAGTAAGTATCCCGATGATCGACGTCCTTGCATTCTACGTACACAACCGATTCTGAACAACCAACCTGTCCCCTGCTCCTCCTACACCTCCCCTATTCCGCGAATCGCGT
Organism: Lepidotrigona ventralis hoosana; assembly: GCA_002806875.1. NCBI lineage: Eukaryota > Metazoa > Arthropoda > Insecta > Hymenoptera > Apidae > Lepidotrigona > Lepidotrigona ventralis. The sequence goes on from NIPQ01091416.1 coordinate 6,324, forward strand.
CGAGGAATCACGATGGCGACCTCAAATCGAATCCGTTCTGGGATCAGTTTCGTTATGACGTTATCGAATAGAAGGAAAAGGGAAATAAAACAAGGGCAAGCAAGGGAAGAAAAAAGGGGAAAGAAAAGAGAGAAAAATGAGAACTCGGCTCAGGCTGCCAAGCATTTCCTATCCTTAATGAATCGACTAGCACCAATTAAAGGAGACGTCCGATCCGATCGAGCGTAGATCGCGTTTGTCACTTGGTCCCCGGGTTATCGAACGATCCGACTTTCCACGTGGATCGGTATCTACACCGGCGAAGCTTTTACAACCGCTCCGTAAGCGAGAGATATCCAACATGACACCTGAGAGTCTAGCTCGTTCCCTTCGCGGTAACGAGAAACGCTTCCTGAACTGTCGTGTGCGCGTGTCCGTGTGTATATATCGATCATAGTCTCTCGACGACCTTGGACGAGGAGGGAAGATCCATCTATACGATCTATCCGTACTATCCGAGTGAATCTCGATCCGATCGCGTGGATCTCTCCCCCTGAGCAGCCAGAGTTACGCGCGCGCGATTGAACGATTCGATCGATCGGCTCAGCCGGGAGTGAAAAATTATTAACCGTTCGGGCATGCGGAAATTCGACTCGTCGTCGATTTCCCACGGAGGAGAGATCCATCCCACTCGTGGCGTGGCGATGCTTTCTCGAATCACGGATCGATCGCTTGAAATTGTTTTTTCTTCTATTAACGCGCGGTCCGCCGGTTCAAACCGTGTTCGCGAATAAAATGTTTGAACGATCGCTGGGGAAGATGAAAAATGCAAACTTCGACGCGGAATTTAAAATCGGTGTGATATAATTCTGACGTGATACGAGAAACGACGCGAGAGCCATCAGATTCCTCGACGCTTCGTTTGCCATCTCCCCGCCCGCCCACGGAAATGGAGCAAAGAGCATGCAGTCGAAATCGCGAGGAAATAAACGAGGGGAGTGGGGAGGGGGAAGGAGGATATACCCAGGGAAGAAGGAAAATGAGGAAGGAGTGGAGACGGCTTCATATGGTCCGGCGAACTGGCCAATTGCTTGACCATTGAAGAGCGTATTTCGCGGCGGATCAGAGCGGTAGGAAGAATCGCAAACTCAGCGGTCGCTTCTCTATCTCGGTCCTCGTGAACATCCCCTCTATTTCCTTTGGTCTTCTGTGTATCTGTGTTCTCCAACGTTACATACATACGTACATATATATACACGAACACGCGCGTTTCACGCGCAATTTCCACGTGTCACAAGATTCCATATTCCAAGACATTCAACTGTCCCTGCGGACAATAGTCAAAAACTGTCCTCTTTCTACTTTCTCGTTTTTTTATTTCCTTTTTTTTCTCTCTTATTGTTTGAACGACACGCGGAGAAATCAGAAGTCTGTCGCGTTCGTTGGTCTAGACGGAGGAGCAGAAGGTAAAGGGAAACGAGACAAGAGAGAGAAAGAGAGAGAGAGAGAGAGGGAAGACGAAGAGGGGAAACGGTGACGTAAAATTTCGCTGATCTCGCGCGACGCGCGTTTCGTCATTGTGATTAATAGTTCCAGCCAGCGGAAATTAGTTTCACGGGAAACTAAAAAAAAAAAAAGGGGGAAACGTGACTCTTGGCTCTACGTCTCACGACGGTCACGACCGTCAACGTACCGGTAGTGCGAATAATTGGGAAAGATAATCGCGATGACGAATCGAAATCGTATCCATTAGCGTTATCGTCGCTCTGTGAGTGGTAGCTGCGAGCAAACTCGATCCCCATTGTCGATTACGCTGGTGAAACCGAAGAAGAAGAAGAAGAAGAAGAAGAAGAAAAAGAAAAAAACCAACAACGATGAAGAGAAGAAAGAAGAAGTAGAAGAAGATGAAGATGATGATAAGAAAAATAAAAAGAAAAAATGGGATAAGAAGAATAAGAAGAATGCGAAAATACAAAAGTGCGGCGTAACCGCCAAGAGCACGCGTTAATATCGAAATGCTCCAGCGTCTAGGGAGTGGGAGGGGGTTGAAGTACGTTTTCAGAAAAACGCATTTAAAGTTCGTGGCGCCGTTTCTCGCTGGGTTGGAGTCGGTCTAAGGACCTCCTCCGGCTGAAGAGTAATAACTTCCGGATTAACTTTAAGTGGAGAAGTTGCACGGTGTTGCTTCTACCGGCGGAGTAGTACACGTACACGTCTGTCGCGGTTCTACACGCGTGCAACGAGCGACTCTCTCTCTATGCGTTTCACAAGACGAGGCAGCAGAGTTTGACGTCAATTTAACTCGTTTCGCGGAATCGATCGAAGAAATCACCAGCTTGCCTGATCGTAATCACCGTTCCCTCCCTTGACGTATGTTCGTCTTTCTCTCTTTTCTCTCGCTCTCTATTTCTCTCTCTCTCTCTTTCTCTCTTTCTCTCTTTCGACAGTTATCTGTATCCCTTTTTGCTTCTTCCTTCTTCGCGAATCGATCGCAGATTTCGCGGTGACTTTTTTTCTTCCTCTCAAAAGTACGTTCTCGCGAAACCGGAGAAATTTCGTGCAACAGTATATATGTACATACATACATATGTACATACATACATACATTAGTCGTTAGACATCGAATGGATATCGCGAACGGTGTACCAGCGAAGACGAATTTTCTCGTACGAAAATATCTTTACTTTGGACATCGATAGCTCGTTTAATTTCCAGACCAGATCCGGCATTTTCCCAAGTTGATCATTCCGCATTCCACTTTTTCAAGTCAGTACGAGAACTGGACGGTTTTAATCTGCGAGGCGGATCGGCCTTCGACCGGCTATCGGAATAAATTATCATCTTTGCCATCATTTTGCGTTCCCTCGCGGCGTTCAAACGACTTCGGTTGACTTCGTTTATCAGAAACTTCGGATCTCTGGTGCATTGCTCGCGAGAAATTTTCGTTTCTTTCGAAGACGAAAATCGAGAATCAACGGCGCGAACTTTTACCGAATTCGAGTTCGCTCAACTCCCACGCGTAACTCAGATCGCTTTCATTTTCCGTTTCGTTTGATCCCTGTAACATACATCTTCCCACAATAATCGATCCCGTTTATTACGTCTAACCTGCTCTTTCCTCTAACACTGAGGGCTTCATTCCACGCGCGAGGTGCATCGACTTTCATAAAAATTCACACGCATGTACATACTCTCGCTTGAAACAGGTACCGCTAATTGTAAGTGTCTCTGGGTCTACCATTCGCTGTGTTTCATTCCGAAAGAGATCCTTTGTTAACGCGATCCCCCGTGAATAATGAGACTTTGTTTCCGTCATTAACGCGTTGCTTGGCACTGTATGTGAATAAAAGCTTGTGTTATCTTTAGTTGTGTTTACACGACCGCCAATCCGTCAATCGTTTCTCGTTTAAACACGAAATTATCGATATTATTCAAAATCATACAACTGTGTGCCAATTGACGCGTTTCTTTTAACACTCTCTTTCAACGTCGTATCTTTAGGTATCTAGAGGTAAGCAAAATGGAGCAAGCATATCCTAAACCAGCCTAAATCAGAACCTAAATCAATTAGTCCACGGTAGATTTTGAAACTGATACCCTCCTCTGTCTTTTCTTGCAAGTTACGTTTGCCACTCTCTTTTAACGCAGCTACAGTGGTGTGGAATCCCCTTCCCCTTCGCCTCAGTTAATTAGCCTCTTCCATCACCGTACTAAATTTATCTTCAACGATTTGTTAATACCTGTCTCGCCGACGTTGTTCGCAATACGTACACAATTCCGGGCGCGATTATTACTATTCAAGCGAATATATTAAATAAATTTCACTTTGGGCTGAATATCAACACGAAAATGAAGATCTAGGATTTATTCTTCATTTCTTTGCTTTCTCGGGCCATGTGATATCGCCCGAGAGAATCGAGGTATCGAGGAAAGGAACTCCACGCAACCTCGGTCCAGCAAAATGGAGGGATCGTCTAATCCACGCGCCATGTTGTGGAACATTGATCGCGGATTAACGGCGATGGGTTACGGACAAAGCTGGAAACTAGCGTCGAAACGGCGGATTGACGGTTGTACAGACCGGTTAGAAACAGATTTATCAGGGGGTGTGCCGGGCACGTACGAGATTACGATTTAAGTGAAACCGTGACGGGGGAGAGGGAGCTTTGCCCGGGACAATTAATGAAATTGAACGGCCGAGTTCCGCTGCGAAACTCCGTCTACGGAATTAATGACGCGCGCTGCGCGTAACCGTGGAAATGTTCATTACACACCCGCGTTGAGAAATGACGCGGCTGGTTTAGCTAGATTTTCAACTCTTAATCTGCCGCGGTACGAGTCGGCGAGCAATTAGATCGGGAAAGAATGACCAATTTGCTTGGGTTTCAGCGTGAAAATTAGCTGCGTTTTACGTGTCGCATTAACATCTCGCCGTCAAAAGGCGTGGCGTTCGAAATCACTGTGATCAACGGAGAGTCGCGATCGATCTCTCGGTCACTACCATCTCTCGTTTACTCTTGCTGGCTTGGTTTTTTTTTTTTCTTGCGGTGATTTATACAGTAGATTTGCATAACCAACCTATTAACTGTTTTTGCTTCGTTTAATTACTTGGATTGAGATACGATATATTTATCATAGACACACGATATACAAGCGCGTTCGAAGGCAGAGGTGTCATTGTCAGTTTTCTGTTAGTCGAACGTCGGTGAAATACATACGTATACTTATCCTCTCAACAATCACGACACTTGAATTTGAAATCAAATTTTAATAAACTTCGTGTTTAATTGAAAACGCTTCCAAGCGATTGAGAGAAGCAATTTTCCAAATTTTTTCCTCCTCCCCGATCAATACGCGCGTTATAATCGAGGGTGAAAGTTTCGAAACTTTTCGTGCGAACCAGCCACACGTTCGAGACAGCTAGACGAGCAGGTGTACACGCCACAATACAAAGTGATCATCGAGAAAAGTAGCTGAAATAGCTCGCAGCGAGGCTGTTGCCATCCCAAATCTTCTGGGAACGAATTCTTTCCACCAGGTTGCGCAATCGCGGCGTAATTACATTGCGCTAATAGCCACTCGATGATTCGATTTTGGTCGTTAACTCAGACCGACCAGGAACGGGAACCAATTCGAAAACTTCGAGAATCCTCGAACCTTCTTTTCTATCAACCTGTTCTTTCTTTTTTCTTCTCTTTTTTTTTTTGGTTTCCTTCCCTCTTGTTCACCTCTACAAAAACAAAAACCAGTCACCGCCACGAGATCCACGATGTTCTCGACGTTTGATCATTCAAACGTTGCGGTGTAATTCGTTGAAAAATAAAAAGAAAACAAAGAAAAAAAAATACAAAAGAATATCGTTTTGACAGCTTTCTAAAGTTTCTTTAACGATGTCCACGATCATCGTGGAATTGCGAACGTTGATATTTGGCTAACAAACGTGACACAGCCGCCCGAGTTTGACTGAATGATAAAAAAATAAAAAAAAAAAAGAATAGAAAAAAAAAAAGAAAAAACAAGAAATATACATATATATGTAGACAGCATCGCTCGGTGTTAATTCAGTCGCGCTGTACACCGACGATAATCGATGACACAATGCGATACCCGTGGTACGCGTGTCGATTCTCGTTACGTTCGGAAATTAAATTCAACGTTTCCCCGGGCGCTTGTTAGTTTGCCAATTAATAACGAGCAATCACTGAAAGAAGGAAAAAAGGTCAAAAAAAAAAGAAAAAAAAATAAGAGAAAAGAAGGGACCGTGCACAAATGAAAATAACAAGAGAGAGTGGAAAATAGACAAAGGCGCGAGGGTAGGCAAGGAAAGAGAGAGAGAGAGAAAGGAGTTTATTTCACGGTATATGGGGGTATATGTTACGGATCGTAATCGATCCAACATAGATACATTAAACAATTTTACGATTCGTCATTGTGCACAAAGAAAATAATTAACCGTGCCAAGGAAACGTGAGAAGAAGGTAATTTTCGTAACGCAGTCAGTCTTGGCCAGTATAATATAACGAACAATTATCAGAACGTCTGCAATGAAATGCTATTTTGTTGTTCTGTCGGATATTATTGAAAAACGAGAAGAAAAAATGGAGAGAAAAGCTTGGTTAACGTTTCGTTGATAAACAAGTTTCTCTCTCTCTCTCTTTCTCTCTCGCTCTCTCGTTCTCTCTTATCGCAATGAGTAGAGCTATTAATGAAATGATCACCGTATACGTTGTTTTCGTGTTTATTCCTCATTTTTCTACGGGGATTTTTCATCGCGACGGATCCCTTGCGTGAATATAATGAGAATCGTAAACGTATATCCGTAATTTTTTTTTTTCGACAAAAAATCACTTTCGAGCCAAGTCGACTCGTTCTGCGATACTATTTTTTGGAGTTTAGTATATATCGCGTTGCAAATCTTCATCGAATTTCTAACGCTCTTGATTGAAATTTCATGGGACGCGCTTCGACGATGTTAAAAGATGTTTCAAAGTGTATCAGGAACGAAAAATATAATGGCACGCCCGAGGAATACGTTCAACAATGGATATTATATCGATGAACAATATGGAAAAGTAAAGTGGCATCGGATCGAAATCGAAAAAGCCAGCCAGTTTCTCGAGCTAATTTTGCACCAGCAGAAACCCTCTCTGGTAATTGCATTTGCGTCGAATAAGCCGTGTCAATCTCTATCGACCGATCGAAAATTATAACTCGCCGTGCTGCTCGTCCGATTTTTCCTTTAATTCGATTCAGCTGTATTTTTTGCCGGTCCTCTCCAATCTCGGTCTGTCATTTGGCCTAAACTAATTGCAGCCGCGCGAATTCATTCGATAATCGCATTATACGAAATTAGCTCTTTCGTTCGATCGAAGAACGTTAACGCGATCATAGTCGCTATTGCGGTATACTCCTCGCCTTTCTCGATTGTAATCCTCGATCGTTCTGTGTGTTCTTTCGCCTTTTCTTTCTCCTCTCTCTCTCTCTCTCTCTCTCTCTCTCTCACGCTCTTTCTCTTTCTGCCTTTTTTAAAATTCTCTTTTTTTTTTAATTCCTCTCTTCGCCTCTCTTGGTTCCAATCTCTCTGGCTGTTCGTTAAAAGGCAGCAACACCATTCTCTACTCGTCCTACCGTTTCGTCGGATTTTTCAATCGACCGCTCGAGGCCCCTCTTTCACTTAAAAAATATACTCGAACTGGTGTTCGTTTGGTCCCCGCTCGAATTTTTTTCTCGAGGACGATCGAGAGGCTTACCATGGCCGGGATTTTCATTAGTCCCTTAAATGGTCGGTCGAAACGTTAATAGACGTTGACTGTAATTGGCGAGCAAGCGTTCGACCGCCGATAAACTACAAACGCATTGCGGTTCCCAGCCAAAGGGAAGTGAGGCCATCGTGAGAACGCGTTTACGACATTGTCGCGTTGATACCGGTTAATAGAATGTGATTTCCTACGCTGCTCGATATAATCTACGGCATTATATCCGGTTGAATCGTTTCGCGAGATGCTTTACTTTATCGACCTCGTTTCTTTCGTCCGTGATAATTAATCGATTTCGTCGAAATTATCTCGAGCAAGATAACGGCTTATAATTTAACCAATCCGCCTTAATCTGCGGCGCGGTAAGCATTTATATCGTACCAGCGTGTACCAACTTTATTAAAGAACCCACCGAATCTCTATAGTCATACTCGAGGACATGATACCTCGGGTCGAGCCAACCCAACAACCACATTGTGTTCGTACCATACTTTCGAGTGTAACTTGCAGGAAGAATAAGACACGACCGTATCCGCACACGTTCTACGTGTATCTTCAACTTCTCTCGGCAAACTCGTTTAATCCTCCGGCAGATTAAGAGGAAGAGACTCGAACGCGGAAGGAGAGAAGGAGAGACGAGGCCGGAGAAAGAGAGGGCAAGAGAGTTAGAGAGCTCCCAGTTAGGTACTTAAAAGTATTCCAATCACGAGAACGCGGCGAAAGTCCGACGAATATTTCTCGTTACCCTCGTGGAAACAGGGTTGTAGGATAGCGCGCAGGCAGATACAGGGTGGAAGCGCGAAACGAATACACAGGTAGAGCCAGAAAGAGGGTGAAAACCAGCGAGGAGTTACGAGGCTGATATCTAAAACGTTATAGTTTAGATATCTAGCGAAAGGAAGCGAATTCTTTCCTTTTTTTTTTTTTTTTTTTTTTTTTTTTTGGNCAATGTATATACATATATATTGCACTTTCCGTGATATCCTTGCTCCATCTTGACACACAAGCGACCAAACTGCATGCCTCAAAGTTTATTATGTAATGTGTACTCTTACAGACGTAGAAGTGTTGCTGGATGTTTGTACAGCTCGTTACAGCTCGTTACAGCCACGATCGTGTACACGTTCCGCATTCGAGCATTGCAACGCTTTGCGCTGGCCAGTCAGCGGATTCGTTGCAATGATACATCAATGGATTTCGTTTGACCAACGATTTCGTAATCTTGCGGGTTAGATAATACATTTCTTTTTTTGGGGGGGGGGGGGGGA
>NIPQ01091416.1:14839-31237 GCA_002806875.1 Lepidotrigona ventralis hoosana
GAGGACTACGTTGAAATGCACGATCGTGACGGTAATAAGAGAATTCGCAGAAGGAGATCTTAAATCGTGATATTTGTCCAATAATCGATAACAAAGTAGCGAGATCATTGAGAAAAGAATCGATATCAATTATAGAAACTGTGTTGGTTGACAGTTTGCAAGAAGAATACACATGAATTACATTACATGTTAAGAGCTCTTTCTGCGACGCTACTATTCCAGGTCTAATTCGTAATGGAAAGGAAAAATGATCATATACATACTTATACATAAAAAAAAAAGCCACGTGTGCTGCCATGGATCTTTTCCCCTTTACTCTTGTCACCGTGCTGGCAATGCTACGAAGAGATGCTCCTGTGTTGTGTTCTTTTGTTTCTCCACTCTGGCATAATCATTGCGCACACGTCCTTATGGTGTCTCTGCGAGGGAAATTATCCTGGGGGAAATTTCTATCTGGATCGGAGAGGCTTTTTCGTCGAAGTTCGTCACACCCTTTCGTTCCTCACGGCTGATCACGATCTGAAACAACAATTTCCTCTAGCGAATACTGCACTAAATAATAACTCTTCTCACTCTCCCATTCTGTCAATTCTACATCTCGTTCTGCCATTAGATTGAAAAATTTCGCTTCGTTAAAGAAAGAGTAATAGGGGGGGGGGGAGGGAAGGGAGAGGATTGATTTCCATTTCCAGAAAGACTTAATCGAAAATTCAGTTTTGGAGACGGGTCGTTCGCGGAGGAGAACGCGACATTGTTCAACACGGTGAACATACAAAGTGTGCTCGCGTTAGGAATGCCGTGTTACGCTAAAAACAAGCAACGAAGGATGAAATTACTTGGCCACTCGTCCAGCGTATCTGCGGCGTCCCGTTCGCAAAACGAGCGAATCGAAGCAGCTTCGTGACGAAGTACAGTATTCCGTAGACAACGTAAGATCGATTAATTGCTTGTTCCGGCTGAAACAAATTGCAGACCGTTGCTGCCTTTTTCCGAGCTTCGCGGATCTAATTCTATACGGTATTTTAATTGCATTCCGCTACTCGCTTACTCCGCGATCACGCCGAAAGAAGAAAAAAAAAAGAGAAACGAACGTGGCATAATCAATTAATACGTCAGTCGAAATAATATCCAACTTTAATCAACGGATAATTAACGATATTGTGATTAAATCGAAATAAAAAAAAAAAAAAACGTACTATCTCCTCCCCCGTGGAAATAATCCACGCGAGTTTCGATCGGTGTTTAACTTACTCACCGACGAGGATTTCTCTTCCGCTTGTCATCGCGCGTGACACGGTAATAAGCGTTCGACGATCGAAACGAACACGATCGTGTTTCTCAAAGCGACCGATTTTCCACGCGTGTGCCCTCGTCCTTCGAGGTCGCGTCCAACTTCACGAGCATGGCGAAATCTGTGTCTTTCGTGAAACGTCAAAGGGAAACGATCTCGTTTCTCGGCGCGTGATTTTCGGTGGCTCGTGCGTTCAGTCCCTTCCACCAAGACTCGTGAACAATACTCGGCGACACGGCTTCCCTTGCACAAAGAAATTCCTTTGTCGATTAAAAAGTCACACGAGCCGCGAAACGGGAAACGTCTCGTCCCTGTTCTCTCCCTTCTGTTCCACGTGCGAACATTCGATTTGTCCGTTGTTCACGCATTTCGCTTTCCTTGCCCTCACGCTCGGCGAAACGGCGCGACTCGCGTTGCCCCGAATACGATTTTTCATAATTTTACGCGCTACGCTCGAAGCCACGGGACACGAGGGAAAGGCCAATCGTTCCTCGACTCTGTTCGATTAATTTCGCGCGGGAGTGCCATCGCCGGTCGTTCGATCAATTCGCGTCGCGGGTCTCCCTCGTCGCGATCCGCCCATGGCGGCCCTGTTTCCGGACTAAAACTGAATCCGTACGGCCACGCCATCGTCACGAACCTCATTTCGCCTGGCCATTTTCCACGCGAATGCCGCTTTCGTGTCGCCTAATCGACCAAAAAAACTCGAGCATCGATCGGTTACGAAAGCATACTTTCAAAGCAAATGCATTGCAATTTTTTTTGACGCGAGTCGCGCGGGACGATTCCTCCCTTTAGTTGTCCACGGAGAAAACAGAGATTGCTTTTAAAGCAAGATTAATCGCTCGAAACGTTTTAGAAGCTTCGTCCCGCTTCGTCGATACAATTCGATTAGCGGCTGAAAGATTAATCGCATGATAGTATAATCGGTTTTAATTCGAGCAAAAATATAGAAGATAGAGAATTGTGTCCGTATGTCTCGGATATAATTAATCGAATGGTCAATAACGTATTGAGACAACGTATTAAACAAAAACTCGCTGAATAAAATTAAATACTCCGCCAGGTTTCCACAAAAGTTTCACCCGCGAGACACGCGGGTTAGAGGTGTCGCGTGACAGCCGAGCGTCGTGTCGTTCCCTTTGGCGTTATTAAACGCTAGGTGCATAAATAAGGATATCGTAAATCATCGGGCAGAATTTTAGATAGGAGAAAAACGCTGGCTTTCGAGCTATCATTTGAATAAACTTTTGCGGAAGACTTTAGGTCCGAGTTTTATTTTAACGGTTAGATTGAATCGGGGTTTTTTTAATGGCCTTTTTAATTCCCTTCCCCAGCAAAGGGGAAGCCAATTTTTTTAATCGTTTCCTTTCTTCGATGCATGAAAACAACAAAGAATTTCCTTCGTTTCGAATAGTCCTCTGTTTTTCCACGGCTATCTGTCGTGCATACGTTCGGCCGTGACCTACAGTTTATTATATTTGCAGGAGAGTGTTTCGCTGGCCGCCTGAAATCGTCGTGAATTATTTGATCTGACCTGAGGCGCGTGGTTATAACGTAACAATAACGATAAATTTTGCATATCGTCGAATGTAAATACAATTATGTTTGAAGGTGTTGAATGGCGTAGATAAACCAACGGTTTGTCTGACACGTGTCTAAACATGCGCGATAAAAATGTTTCACGAAACAGGTAGACGAGTTTCATTAAGGATTCATAATTCTTTTTCTCTCTTGCTAGGCAAATCGCACGTTTCGAAGTATCTCGCGATCAATCTTTGCAAATGAACTTTGAAATTGATCGTTCGATCCACTTCTCAAGTGTTACTACTATCTCTCCTATTCTGTCTTGTAAAATAACTATCGAAAGACACTAATCAATCACACAATTCAATAAGCGTGCACATGGATTACTACTTTCTGGGCCATACTTTCTTGTAAATACGTAAGGGGAGCTAATCTNGGGGGGGGGGGGCCAATTACGCGAAGTAACCAGAAGTTCCCGGTTGCCTGTCGATACACGCCACTCGAATCACGACAAATTGACGTGGCCGGAACCCTTGCAAAGTCAACGGGAATCCCGCCCTTTCGCTTCGCGTCGATCGATTGTCGTCGTGTCAGCCGCGCGAATTAAATCCTTCTACGCTGCAAGGGAAATGTTTTTCTTTTCGCTTTCCTATTTTGATCGCACTTTTCCATGGAGATTCGCACGTTTGAGTCTCGATTGAACGAACGGGAGGAAAAAAATCTTTTCGAGACGGGGGATCGGCTGAAATTTCCACGCCGTGAAAACAGAGGCCGGTTAATCCTCCGAAATAGTGGCTGCCACCGATAACAAGTCGTGTGTGGGCTTTGCACCTGCACACCGCTCCGCCAACAATGGGCCGTGCACTCGCTTTAATGGCTCGCCCCCACCCCTCCCCCCTCCCGATCGAGATTAAACCGTGCACACTTTGCCCGATTCTAAGGCGGACCCCGCGTACGTGTATTATGCGGAAAGGAAGCGGCGTTAGCCGGGTCGAAGCGACGAGTTCACCAACGAGACCGACCAACGAACCGCCGGGTGTTTCTGTTTGATCGCAGTGAATGTGGGAAATTGGCTGCGTTCACGTTTATTGTTGAATATAGCATGCACCGTAGAATCTCGCGAGAGAAATTGAAAAGAGTTATTTACACAGCGCACAGTGCATGGTAATATTAGTGCTCGAGATGGAGTAAATACGTTATGAAATATGGTCTATTTATCTTCTAAACAAATTAAAATGCCCCTCGGAATAAATATTCAAGTATTCCATCGGCGGAGAAACTGCCGTGGATATCTTTAAACAGAGTTTCCCCCGCAAATGTTTAACTTAACTTACTTCGAGAAAGATCGGAAAAATGAGCAGGAAAATTAATACTCGACCTCGTCGGGAAATGCAGTCGGAATACAAACTGCACGAAGCATTAATTAATAGGCGTAACTGATCATTAAGTCGGGGCGCGCTTCCGCGTTATCGATCGGTTCGTTACGACGGGTTCATTTTCCCTCTGTTCTTCGTTCTGTCTCGCGTCAACGAGATTTTTCTGATAACATTGAAAAGCGGGACCCTCTCGTTTCGTCCGAAGTGGCGGAAGGTCGCATTTAATTCATCGATTTATTTTTAATGGAACGATTTTGTTTTAAGAGGCGAAAGCTGCTTTCGCCGTTAAGACGATTACAGTTCACTTTAAATCAAACAGCTAGCGAGCCACGCGAACAACGGAACGTTGTCCGGATTAGAATTCGAGCGAAAGCATCTTTGAAGTGATTGAAGATTTGGAAATAAGTAGAAAACTCGGCGGAGGAACGCAGCCTCACTGCGCGTCGTCGTCTAATCCGGCAATAAGGTACCCTCTAACGAAGAAAGCTCTTGTAAAGTATTGCTCGGAAAGAGGTGGAATCGGAACGTGGAATTCCTCTCGAAAGTTTTTGCTAGTTGATGGGACGGATACTTTCAGGTTCGAGCGTGCTCGAGAATAAAATGCCACGAAAAATGCCACCCAATCAAATTCTGCTGGACACGTTGGTTTCAGTTTAATCCGTGATTCTGTATTACAATATCGAACGACGAGGTAACAAAAAAAAAGAAAAAAGAAAAGAACACCTCATTTAGAAAGATTTCTAGCGCGCTTGAGTTTAGACTTCAAATTTTCTGCATGACACTCGTATCTCTCTGCACGTACATACCGTGGTACCATTAACACGAAATAATCGCGCGTACAACATTGTGAGTACGAGTTCATCCGCTCTACCACGATCGCATACTGCGCTTTTAGAACTACTGTGAACCTCTGTTTCTACTAACTCATTGTTCTGTTGTCATTTGCTAACACGCGTACCCCGCGAATGTCGAACATCTGTTGCTACTAACATCCTCCCGGAACGCTGTCCGCGACGCGTTTGGAAGTAACAAAATACAAAATCGAACGAGACAGTGAAACGCTTGATTTACGAACGTTCTCTGTCCTCGATTGTAAATACCATCCGGAGTTTCATAATTCGAGCTGCGAGTGAAAGAAACGTCGAGAAAACTAAATTCTCTAAATTGGAGGACAGACAGACCTGTTCATCGCACAGTTCATTGACGCCATTGATTCTCGGTAAAGAAATCCATTTCATCGAATCTTCGTGACCTGTCATTGCCCCCCTAGGGTGACACTTCTGCTCACGTGACGATTGCAGGTGCAATTATCGTAATTCCTGTTCAGTGGACGTACGCAGCGAGATTTTCGAGGAGGACCCGTGTCCCGGAACCGGAAAGTACATCGAGGCGCAGTACTATTGCCTAGGTTGGTGGCCACACTTTTCTTTTCGACCGATGAAGAAACATTTCTTCGGTCGACGACGAGCTCGCGACTTTCTCCAAGATTCGACGCGAAATCCAACACATACAAGAGTTGAAAACTACAAAGGGTTATTCGGTTAATCTGAAAAATTATCTGAAACATCTTGGAGAAAGTCGTGAGCCTCGGGAGGCGTAAAGAAGGGACGAAAGGTGGGAATCTCGTCGAAAAAGTCTCTCCATTCGCGTATCCCCTCCACTCGAGCATCGACAACGGTAAGAGAAAAGGGACAGGATCCATGGTTCAGTACACTTTGGTAAGGGTGTACGTCTGTCATGTTAACCGACCAATCGCAACCCAGGTGCAACGACCAGCAGAACTGCAGCATTGTTGCATCGACGCTGCAATTCGGCGATCCCTGTCCCAACACGCACAAGTACCTCGAGGCGCATTATCGTTGCCTGTCCGGTAAGTAAGACTCCGCCATTTTTGTACGCGCCCTTCCCTTCGTAATATCTCTGTACCCTGTATCGTTTATTCTACGAGCGGTCTTCCGTAGATACCGGCGAACGATTGCATAGGCGTCGACTTCGCGGTCATTTTCAGTACATATCATACCTTTTCAAGATCATAGAAGAAATCTTCCCACCAATACTAGAATCACTCGCTTTTTTTTTATATCGTTTACTGTACGTATTCTTATTAATTAGTCATTTAATTCTTAGTCGTGTTGTTATCAATAACTCATAAGTTAAAGTACGTTAAGTTAATTAAATCGACCGATCGTTTCGATGTATTTGCAAAATAATTCCGAGAGATAATAATATTCGTCACAGAGTGCGTACGTTGAAGGAATATTTTTCTTCCTTCTCTGAAATCAGTTGATCTTTTTCAGACAGGTAAGACCATTGAATCTCTCTTTTTATATTTGATACTGATATTGATCGTGCGAAAAAAAATCAGTCGCCTATTTTTCTTTTTCTCTTACCTATGCAATTCCAAGAAACGATCGTACGCTTCCGGAAGGATTCTCGCGTTCCAACGCTCGACATTTGCTTTTTCTTTTTTTATCGGCATACATATCGTGAACGGATAATAACCTGATACGACCGACCGCGAGAATCGATTAGAATTTCCCGAAGCCGGCGCTTATGATTCACGTTGCCCACGTAACTGCGAGCCCGTGTCTCGATAAAGATCTTCCAGCGGCTTGCATCGGCTATGCACTCTCCAGACAGACGGAGTATAAAACGGAGAAAAGAAAAGATCGCGCAGGGAGAAGAGAACGAGAGAGAGAGAGAGAGAGAGAGAAGACGTGATCTTTGCGATCGAGAAATCGATCGTAGGGATCGGTAACGCGGCTGCACATCTAACTTTTCTGACGTGTTTCGTATCGTAATGAAACTCTTCTACAGCCCAATAGAAGAGTTTCATTAAGAGGAAACGGCAGAGAGAGAGAGAGAGAGAGAGAGAGAAAAGAGAAGCAGGAAAGATTACTGCGAGCATCGATCGTTACGTTCGATGATGCTGCGATTCGACCATGACGAAACGACGCCACAACTACGAATCTGTATCACGATCTTTTATTAATTTGCCTTTGATCAATTATTAATACTCAATTCAATCTTGCTGTTTACGTACATCCAATAACGTAACGTAATTGTAATGAAAAATTGTACTTGTAAAACGCAGGAATATCTTAATACTTTCGATTAGATACGTGTCACCATTGACTCACACGTGAGTGCTATAAAATGCTAACTTCAATATCGCAGGTGTTAGTGTTCGATCACTTTACGATGTTCGAAGCAGACTTAACTAGCGGTGAACGAATGAAGGCGACTTTCCAGACCTTTTGGCGTTAACATCCACCGGTTACGATCTACCAAAACTACCAGACGACACAATCACTTATTGGACCATAAACTGTCAACCCTCTACTCTCTCCGTGGCTCTCCCCTCTCTTTCTCTCTCTCTCTCTCTCTCTTTCTCTCTCTGTTTGTCTTTCGCGGTTTCCAAACGCATCGTTCTCGTCTGATCGATATCCAGGTGGCTCGATAGATCGGTCTAACCGACGTGTATATTGAAGAGGGAGTAAAGGATCTGTTGGTAGCTCCGATACCACGAGCGAGAATACTTCTCAACTTCTCTCTCGTTCGTCTCTCAGCGTGCATACGGGTGTCTTTCTCCTGCATAGCCGACTATCGCAACGGACATCAGCGACGTCCGGCATTTTACCTTATCGCCAACCCCTTCGGCCAATAAAGATGACCCCTATAGAGATAGTACCGCGAAATACGCGGACCATCCCGTTCAGGGATTAACTGCCGTCGCCATCTTGGGTTAAAGATCGTTTTCTCCTCTTAGGCCAGATATAGTCGCGATATCGGCCTTGAAGGTAAGCTAATCCCATCGCTCGCCTCGACTCGCTTCGCCAAGCGGCCGGCAGCTTTCGTTTTCGGGAATATTTCTGTCGCGATCGATTGACGCAACGTCACGATTGTCCGGCCCGATGCATTGAACCATCGAGACCGAAGGATGTCTCTTTGCAACGGAACGTGTACATATATCCATACGTTCGAGGTAATACGACAGAAATGCCACAGTAAGAATATAATCGTCGATTTCCGAGAGCGGCTGTCACTTATGCTTTCTTAATCGTGATCGATCAAATCGGTGTGATTTGTAAATTTTTAATTTAATTCGAAGTTTAATTCGTCGTTTGTTCGAGATGTTGTATACAGTTTCGGTAATACATTTGAAGAAACCGTTAAAACCAATCGCTATCGCGGCGATTAATTTTTCTTCGAGGAAGATTAATTAATTAATTAAAGAAGCTTTCACCGTGAGCTGGCAATTCCACGAAGTGGAACAAAGTGTGACCGTTAGTTTCTGGCACTAGGAGAGAGAAAACGTTTCGACGAGGATCGGCGTGAAATTGATCGCCGCCCTCTAGCCTGCGATGAAGTTTAAAATGTCCCTGTCGTTCGAGCCCGGCCGAAAAGCTCGTCTACCAAGAGCTCTGCCTTCGAGCTTCTCAAATCACTTTCCTTCTTAATTATACGCGGTGTTCGGTTCCTATAACCTCGTGGAGGAGAGCCCTTAGGTGTCTCGAGAGTAACCCTCCCCGAAAGTTAGCGCGTCTCTACTTTCCGAGTTTTTGCCATCAGCCCGTATTTCGTTCTTCCACCGTTCGTGCATCTCTCGTCCTCAACGAATTAAAACAAGCCCTTGACGAAACACTTGCAGCGGCAACAACCACGACAACGTCCCGTCCGAGTCCTCCGTGGATCATGGCTTCTCAGCCGAATGTTTGGAGCACGGCTAAGCCTCTCAGGCCTCCCTCGAGGATTACGACACCCCCGGCTCAACAGCCGCCGCAGCCGCCAGCATCGTCCAGCCCGGCGCTCCCAATAACCACCACGCCAAGGTCAGTATACTCTAGATAGCAGAGCCTGCGTTTACACGTTTCTTTTGATTCGAATTGTAGAGCTAAAAATAATGGAGAGCCTCTTCTTTCTTTTTTCTTTTTTTTTTTATTTTTTTTGAACCTTGAGCGACCACGTGACTTTGTCACGGTTCGGAGGACATCCCGTTGGCGTTGGCTGAAAAAAACAACGTTGTTAAAACGCTGCACCATTGGAAACAACAGAATTTTATTACACATTATTTTCTACGGCGAGGGAAAATATTTTCGTTACGTCGTGTTAACTGGGAGTGAGAGAGTGCGGAAAATTACAAATCCCTTCCATTTTTATAGCCCCACGTCAACGAGGTCGCCGGTCGATACGGAGGTCCTTGAAGTGGATCAAGACTTAATATCTCCTGCAAATGTTCCGTCTGCGAATGGACCAGCGGTGCCCCCGATCGTTCCTGAAACCACTCAGGCCACAACCACGTCGACCTTCGCTCCTTGGAGAACAAGTCGAAGGACCACTGGTAAGTTCTCGAGTGTTTCAGCGGCCCTCTTAAACGAGAGGAAAGCGTTGATGGCGTTTTGATAAAGAGAATGTATCGTTTATTTTATCATCGAGGTCGAGAGTCGGCGCTCGAGAACTTTGACTTTGCGAAGAAGAGCTAATTGCTTTCCGATGTAGTAGTCGCGCGTGAAATCGAAACGAGTGAAAACGATGAATTGTTAATGTCATTAGCCGATAATTTTGGCCTGAAACTAGATTCTTATCTAGTGGATTTGAAGCATCATAGATCGATTATCTGTCGAGAAACTCGAGAGTTCCAAGGATAGATAGCAGATCGAAGTAACTTTCTAAAGATATCCGAAACTGTATAAATCGAGTTCTAGTTACCCTTTTTCTCGCCAGTTACCTATCCCGATATTAATCATATTCCGCCAGAGTTGCTCGACACTGTAAACGTACAACCGCGTATTAAAGTAGCAGGCAAATAGCTACAGCAGGTCGTATACCGCATAAATCGTATCAGTTAACCAACCTTCGACTTCGATGTAACTCGGCAACTCGTAACAATCACTGCAAAAGATTAAGACACCCTTGGGTATCCAAAATTCCATTTCCACCGACCCGATGTTGCGCGCGAAGCTAAGCCCCGGTCCGCCCCCGGGACCGGACACTAGAATCACATTAAAGCCACGCCATTAACTAAAGCCAAGTAACAGGCCAACTAACGCTCGTAACTAACTCAAATATTCCAGTGCCGAGCACGCTTTACCCGGAGTCCAGCTCGAATGGCCAATGGTACGACTACGGTAGACAAGTGTGTCCCTCGGTGATAGCCAGGAACCTGTCGTGGAACACGACCAGAGCCGGAGACGTGGCCGTTCAGAGTTGTCCAGGCGGTGCGAACGGTTTGGCGCGCTGGAGATGCCTGGCCAGAGGGGACACGGCCTTCTGGCATCGAGACAGTCCAGATCTGAGCGAGTGCCGCTCCGTTTGGCTCACCACGCTCGAGAACAGGGTAACGGAAGGAGACGTGATCCTCGGGATCAGCCGGGAGTTATCGCAGGTGACGAACAACAGCAGAGGCCTCTACGGTGGCGACATGATGATCACGACCAAGATCATCAAGAACATGGCGGAGAAGATGGCGCAGGATATAAGGACGTACCAGGACGCGAATCAGAGGGAGGTGAGCGTAACCGAGCTGCTGCAAGGTGTCGTGAGGACGGGCAGCAATCTACTGGACAAGGCGCAAATGGCATCCTGGAAGGATCTTAGCCATCAGGAGCAGATGAGAGTCGCGACCTCCTTATTGATCGGGCTCGAGGAGAACGCGTTTCTGTTGGCCGACACGCTGATGCACGAGAAAACGATCACTCACGAGGGAAGGAACATACGTGAGTATTGTTGCATACATACATACATACGTACATACTTTGAACTTGTGCGTTGAAAACTGTGCGCGGATGTTTCGCGAATTAGTTGGAGTCGCATCGTGCGCGAGGCGCGTCGATTGGAAAAATTAGCCACGGACTAATTTAGATGGTGGATGATAGGACACGGTAGAGAAAGGACGGCGAGGAAGAAACCACGATGAGGAAAAAAGAGTGACAGAGACGGTATAACGAATTACCGTTGAGTCGTCTGGCACAATGGACATGCAAGTATCGTTGGTCTGACTTTAGCATCGGGTCGCATAAATCTAGATGCCTTATCTGCGGAATGCGACGCTGGTAATATCCGGCGTAGATAAAACAAAGATCCAAACCCATCGTAATTCTCCGGTACCTAGCTGGATAATGTTGTAACCCGAGCTTTACCTTTCTCTCTTACCCGGCATTAACACAACAAAACCCTGAGAAAATTACGAGCAATTTGATTTACTTCCTGAAAGTAACGTAGCGCGCGGTCGTGATTGAAGCTGGAAGCAAGTTTCTGAGTCGCGGCCGAACGAAGTAGCACCCAACATTAGATCCGCACGTGATAAATAGCATAACAGTAAAGGGTAAAAAGAAGATGAGTTTGATGAGCGACAGCCGGCCGGATGCCATGTAACATAATATTCCTCCGTCTATCCGTGTTCTTTCTTCCGTGCTAACAGAAAACTAGCTGCCACTATCGCCGAGCAAGTCTTTCTCTCGAATTTTCTTTGTTCAGACGGCGACGTCACGTTTATGACTGATCAAACGGAATACGACGAGAGGTGCATCGTGACAACACGGGGAAAAATGGCCGACAGAGAAGATAATGGCGTGTTTAATTTTATTGTTCGTCCGTGAAGATGAATCGAGCAGCTGTACTTTTATGACGAACGTCGTTAACTTCGGGCTATCCCGTTCGGGCCTCAATACCTTCTTTCCCAGAAGTATAAATTTTAGTTCGATACGCGTGTTTCTACAGAAGAAACGTACATGTTTGGACGTCTTATATCGCGGAATATTTCGTTACAAAGTTGAAAGCCAAGGTTATAACGAAATGATTGATATCGAGAATAAGCCAAGTCCCCAAGTTTTAAAACGCCAATCGAAGTAAGAAAATTCTTCAGCATTTTCTCTTGGATTGAAAAAGTATCCTCGAGTGTTCTTTCTTTCAGTGGGCAAGCCCGGCTTACGTCGTTCTTCCGATACTCGATCTTTTGATACTCGTAGTTCGACAGATATTATTAATATTGTTCCTCTTAAAACAGTGATGGAGGTGCGCGTACTGGATGCCCGGAATATCGGCGATGATCTAGAGGTGTTCCCAACGGAGGCAGCTCAACAGAGGTGGACAGCATCGAACGATCGTGTCGAGTTAACCAGAGGAGCTTTGCTGGAGAACAGCGAGGGTGGCATTGTCCGTTTGGTCTTCATGGCCTTTGACAGGCTCGAGGAGATCTTGCAGCCGCAAGCCGAGGTATCATCGCTAGTCATGAACGACGATCCACAGCCACTGCCGAAAAGGAACACGACCAGACTCCTAAATAGCAAAGTGATCTCCGCGTCTCTGGGCAAAGGAAGACACATACAACTCAGCGAACCTGTCAGAGTCTATTTCAAGCATTTATCCATTGAGAACGTCACCAATCCGACTTGTGTGTTCTGGGATTACATCTTGAGGTGAGTTTCCTCTTCTGATTACATTAATTCGTTATCCATTAATTCATACCTTTGTTCGCGTTTCATTTCATACGACATTTGATGATAATTACATTCCCTTCAGGACAATGTAAAAATAACTTTCGTTCTATGTGATTTTAATTACCATTTCAGTGCTTGGTCAGAGGAGGGTTGCGAGATACGAAAAACCAACGAAACTCACACAGTTTGCGAGTGCAATCATCTTACAAATTTCGCCGTTCTGATGGACGTGCACGCCGTCCGACTAAATATCGCTCACCAAGTCGCGTTGCAGATCATCACATATATCGGCTGCATCATTTCCGTAGTTTGCCTGGTTCTAGCAATTCTGACCTTCCAATTGTTTCGCGGACTAAAGGTAATCATTCAATGGTGATCATTCTGCGATCGATCGTAACGTGCGAGAATACCGTTTGTATCGATCGAACTTCTATCGGGGAACCTCTACTGTCACGCCATTTTGTTGCAGTCGGATAGAACAACCATCCACAAGAATCTCTGTGTGTGCTTGCTGATCGCGGAAATTTTATTCGTTTGCGGAATCGGACAAACGAACCAGAGAATTGTCTGCGGTATCGTCGCTGGATTGTTGCACTTCTTTTTTCTTTGTGCATTCGCCTGGATGTTCCTCGAAGGTATCTCTCGAAGGCAATACAATACTCGCGACACTACTATCAGAGACTAGACAGCCGTATCGTAGATTAACAAACAAGCAAATACGAAGTTCCAACGAAACGTGAACGAGAGCTTGACTTTCTTTCGATTTTCTCTGTAGGATTTCAATTATACGTCATGCTGATCGAGGTGTTCGAAGCGGAAAAGTCAAGGCTACGCTGGTATTACCTGGTCGCTTATGGTGCGCCGTTGTTGGTCGTTGCGATTTCTTGTATAATCGATCCTCTCAGTTACGGTACCGATCGATATTGCTGGCTACGCGCGGACAACTACTTCATCTTCAGCTTCGTTGGACCAGTGATACTTGTTATACTGGTAAGATACTGGCCGTTTGCGAGAAAAATACGAGATAAATTGTCGATCGATCCACGTATCGTGTATCATATGATATCGTATCGTATATTGTATTAACATGATAATATTTTTAAAGCATCGAGTGTTTCGATGAAACGTAAAACCGTATGAATACTTGATGTACCTATCTATATTCCATCCTTGGGGCAAAGCTCGATACAAAAGCTGTTATCCGATTTTCTTGGTTAGGCAAACCTGGTATTCCTGTCGATGGCGATTTATATGATGTGCCGACACGCAAACACTACCGTAGCGATGAAGAGTAAGGAGCACTCTCGATTGGCCAGCGCAAGGTAAGCCTAGAAATTCCAGGGTTTGTTGTTCGTACAAGAAACGTAACAACGAATTTGTATATACATATATATATCTCTATATTAAAGTAATCAATCGAGTCCGTCCGTTAATACGTTTCGAGATATACGTATATCAATCCTATCGTCGAGTAGAATCGAAATGTTTGTTTGGTGCTTTCGGTTCACGTTCGCAAGCTTTACTTGCTTAAAGATATCTCCCGAAAGAGAGTCTTTTATTGTCACGCATCTTTTTGGCGGCCATGCTGAATTCTTTTCGTTTCTATATATACATATATATATATATTTCCGTTTTTATTAATTTACTGTGTTGGAATGACCGCAAGATTTCCGTTCGTTCGACACACCACTTGTATTGCTGTAATTCTTAGGTACTATATATGGATATGGTTCTACATATATATATATTATATTATTTATATATATATTTTATATATATATATATAATATACATGTATCTATGATTTGATAGCGTAAACATTATACGTGATTACAAATGCCGTCACAGTCGAGTCATGCTTCAACGAGAAATTGGACGCACGAACAATCGAACGAGTACGATGATAATTAGCCTGCGCTCTGTGTTTTCTGTGATTTAAATGAAACGAGCAAAAATACGTCGAATGAAGAGAGATAGATAGTAATAACGACACCGGTGTTAACTTGACAAATTTCTGTATGGAAATGCTGGTGATGGTGGTTAAATTCTCGTGCAAACTCGACTCGTTTTATTATCGAAGTTGCTTTATCGTAAAAATAAAAAAATCATCCTCTCTCTTCGTTTCTCTCTCTCTCTCTCTCTCTCTCTCTCTCTCCTTTTTTTTTGTTCCAATCATTTTACCTTCCTTTGGTATTTCATTTTCATTGTTTTTGTTTCAAATAATTCAAACGTAATTAAATGTTCTCGTGTGAACGTTCCTCCTGTTGTGTACTAACGCAGTGATATAACGCATAGTAATACGAATCGAGTATTGCACCAGCGAAACTATACTTTTTTTTTTTTTTTTTTTTTTTTTTTTTAAAAAAAAATAATCAATTAATTTAAATGGTGCCGGAACAATCACCTAACTTTGCTGTCTTGTTTCATTTTTGTATTAAATCTTCTACCCACTTCTGTCTACACTGTTCTACATTCTTCTGCATGGCGTGGTTGGTTGGTAGTGGAAAGGAAGAGAATGCTCTTCCCAACAAATTGCAAGCGCACTTGTAAGATATTTACCAATTTTTATTATTATGTACTCACATCTCGTTCATTCACTATAACATCATTCTATTACTAATCGTCGTTTCCCGTGCCTTTAATTTCACCGTTCTCTCATTTAACACGTTCACTGTACTCTCTTTGTTACCGTTTCGTTGCCCACTCGAAGCAACTGACACGATGATCGTCACCTCATTTTCTACTTTTCTTTCTTCTCTTTTGTTTTCCATTTCTTGCGAATGTAGAACGTAGCAGTCTGTTCCGCGAGGGAAATAAGTCACGCTGTTCGTTTTAATCAAGCAAATCATTGATCCGTGCAACTCACTGGAATCGCAAATGTCATTATTGCCATTGTTATATTATTTTCGTACTTTGTATTGAAACAAGCCTGAGCAATTTGCAATTACCAACAGCTTACGTAGGTGTATTCGTGATAATGCTTGACAGAGAGCACACGTGACGACGATCGATATTCTCCGAACTCCTTAGTTACGTCACGCCGTTTGCCTTTCCTCTGAGTACAGACGACGACTTAAACCGCATGCCGTATTTATCCTTTAGTTCCGGGCGTAAACGCCTGATTTGAGAGTAGCTTAGTGAATACGCGCGAGATATTAGAAGTAATAAACACCTGCCTAGTACTTGTGTAGTTCGTGTACCCTCGATCCTCCCGTAGATCCGTAGAACTTGATCATTTTCAAATAAATCGATGAAAGAAAGAGAAAAAGAAAAGAAAAAGAAAAAGAAAAAGAAAAAGAAAGACGTAAAAATAGTAGGAACGTCGATACGAGGAAGAAGAAGGAAAGAAGTAAGAAACAGTAACAGTGTGTGCGATGCTTATAGGACGCCGGCCGCTTTCGCGAGAAACGTTAACGATGCTAATGCTTCGTTGGAGACACGTGCACACGTGTAGAAACGAGCAACATTAGTAGTACACGTTAGCATCGCGCAGCTCGAAATGTTTGCGTGCACTTCGGTGCATAACACCGTCCCCTGATAATCTTCCGTGTTCTCGCCGCTCCATTTTGATAAGAACGTGACAAATGTAGCATTGGAATTATTAGAATTAAAGTCACACCATCATCGATCACTTGGCACGTTACCCTTAATTCTTGCGATGGCACGAGACTAAAAAGATCGTTTCCTTTCACGAACCCCCCCCCCCTTACCCTCCCTCTCTCGTTCTCTTTTCTCGTCATTACCATTTCTTATATTTTTCTTATAT
>NIPQ01091417.1:0-11647 GCA_002806875.1 Lepidotrigona ventralis hoosana
TGTACTAATTACAGTTTCAGTTTTTCAAAGATTACTAATATTTTGAAAATATGACAAAGTATCTCACAATCAGTCTACAAGGAAATATTACATGAATTTGTAATTTCATATAAACGAAGGTCAAACTGATCCAATTTTCATGTAAATTAATTATTAATGTGATCTTAAACGTTTTTACCTTTTTACAAAGCTTTTTTTAAATTTTACAGAATTTGAATGAAAACACATGCTTGCATGTTATTATATATCTTCATGCATTTCGATGAAAATGAAATTCGAACAACTAAATGACGAAATTCAATTTATCGACGAAAATTCTAATGAAACCTAATTCTATTCCGTACTCGGATAATTTGAGCAAACTTTTATTCGAATGATAAACAATTGAAAGCATCATTTTTATCACGAACAATAGATAATTTTTTTATTCAAATAAAATATCAAAAATAATTTTACTTTATACTTCTGATTTCCAAGGAGAAGCTTATTCTTCGGACTAGATAAAACAGATATCTATAATAAATGATTTTTAATTTTCTTCTATCTGTTATCTATTGTACAGAGTTACGCAAGTAATATCGTTACTTTCTATAAACATGATTTCTTGCTGTTTATGCTTTTTTCATTCTCTTCATACCCGGCGGAAGTACTTACAAGAAATAATATCTTTTGCAACTGAAGACAAGTGAAATAGTAAATGGAATGAAATGGAAAACTAGAAAATGCTATGGGAAAAGAAATTCAACACAATTATGGTAGAGCAAAAAAGCAAAAAATTCACGTTGTGAAGACTGTATTGACTCATCTTTCCTTTGTTTCCAGTGCTTTAATACGATCATGCATCACAATAATATTTACACATTCACGTTGCAAATGAAATAATTTTTTTTATCCATTAATTTCTTCACACCATTGTAGTGGAATATTTACCCATCTTTGTATTGTATAAAGTCACGTGCACAGACAATCGTTGCAACGTGCGCGACGTAAGACAATCCGGAAGTCCCAGCAGTGATTCAAAAGATGAAAAATTCTAGGTATTGCAGAAATCACACGTACGTTGTTGATAGCAATCATGCAATCAATGTTAGACACTTTACTATCGTCGCGACGTGCATTCGTAGTATGCTGTCGCAATTATCTATACACGTGTCGTAGATATGATTTTGTACAGCGCAACGATGGCAATCGATTTCTCTACTTGAAAAATAATCGAGCAACAAGAATGAAACTTTAAAGGTTTGAAGTAGTGAAAATTAGCTTCGAATGTTTCTAAATCATTAAATAATTAAAAAAAAAAAAAAAAAAAACGCTGTATTCTAAATACTTAAATAATTAAAAAAAAAAAAAAAAAATCGCTGTGTTTCTACTTGCAAATTTTAATGATAGAAATATCTTTTTTAAGTGAAGATGTTCTGCTTCTTTGTTATTATTGTGTCGACATTTGATTGAAATCTTTCCAAAATCAAGCAACTTTAGTGATGAAATATTTGAAGGAAGAATGTTTGTTGAAATCAATTTAAAGTTGGTCGATAATTATTTGTCAAATTAGTGACTTCGATCAATCGTGATCCTATAAGTTACAATTAGTAATAAGCTAAGAACATTGTTGTTGTTTTTTAATGATCGTGAAAATTCGTACGATGAGAGAAAGATTTATTTCAAATATTCTGATTAAAATCAAACAAATATTTCAATCAGAACAGAAAATGAATAATTATTTTCAACATTGACAGTGAACACAATTATTGTTAAATAATATTATTAAATTAATTAATAATTAAAAATAATTATTTTTAACATTGATAAACGTGAATAATTAATTTAACATTGCAAAATAATGCAAATATTTTTATTTCTTTTGTTTATTTATACGCTATTTTATTCAACGCTATATAATACACATTTATAATAATTTACTCGATTTTGATTTCAAACACGTAATTTTAATTCCAAGAACATTCACTAGATTAGATATTCGAAAAAATTATTTTAACAAAAGATTTATTCAAAATACAGGATAAAGAGTAAAATGAAAAAATGCTTCGTTCAATAATAAAATAATAAAAAAAAAGAAGATTTTCGTCTTCAAATGAACTAACACTCAGTTGTTTCAATTAACATCTAATTGAATAAGATGATATATTTATGATTATATTATTTAAATCACTACTTTTAAAGTATAGAACTTTAGCTAGAACTTTGCTTCAATATCTATAGCACTTGATAAAATGATTTATAAACATAGTTCTTGTATAAGAAACAATTAGAGGATTTCTCACATCGATCACAATAAGTTTGAAATATATTGCCATAATTTATTGAATAATATCGCGAACATATTCGGCTTGGTCTTATCGTTCTAAAGAGGTGAAAGGCTAGCAAGCGATACAAGAAGACGTGATTTTTAACTTTCGACTGTTTATAACGAACGGATCCAAATTAATTGCCAGTTAACGTCTAACACCTATCGGGTGTGAAAAAAAAATCTCTGACGATACAAGGCGAAAAACAGTTCGCGGAAATTTCCTTGTCTACAAAAAAAAAAAAGAATAAAAGAAAAATGATTCAGCTAGATAGTATTCAAGTACCAAGAAACTATCAAGAAAAACTTCATAAAAAGACGTGCATGCGAGCAGATAATTTATCGCGCCGTGATTTATAAAATGTAGATCGTATTGTCGTGTTGCTTCAGTCACTTCGATCATGTTCCGGTTGGCGTTCGTAGCGTGTTTCCTGTTCGCCTCATGGGGCACGGCGGTGAACGTGAACTGGTACAAGAACATCATCGTGTACCAGATCTACCCGAGGAGCTTCAAAGATAGCAATGGCGACGGTATCGGCGACCTGAAAGGTATCACCAGCAAGTTACAGCACATCGCTGACATTGGCGCGAAGGCCCTCTGGCTCTCGCCGATTTACACGTCGCCGCAAGTCGACTTCGGCTACGACATAGCCAACTTCACGGACATCGACCCGAGTTACGGTACTCTGGCCGATTTCGATCAGCTGGTAGCCAAGGCCAAGAAACTCAAGCTCAAAGTGATCCTCGACTTCGTGCCAAATCACAGCTCTCACGAGCATCCGTGGTTCAAGAAGAGCATTCAAAAGATCAAACCGTACGATGAGTACTACGTCTGGCAGGATGGTAAAATCGTCAACGGGAAGAGACAGCCGCCAAACAACTGGCTCAGCAACTTTGGGGGCTCGGCCTGGGAATGGAACGACGTGCGCAAACAATATTATCTGCACCAATTCGCTGCGGGTCAACCGGACTTGAATTATCGCAACGAGGCTTTGAATCAGGCAAGCAACTGTTTTTTAATAGTTCATCTTGAAAGTGGATAAAATGAAGATATTCGATTTACGTTTGATAAATTTAAAAAAATATTGGTAACATGGTAGTATAATGTTTCTTGAGTGTGATAAACATTGGACACGTTCTTATGGCTATAAATGGACTTGAGATTAATAAACATTTTTAATTTTTAAAAAAGGCACAAGTCCCTTGAAAAAAAAAAAATAAAATTGAAATGAAAAAAGTTAAAGTAAGTTAAAGTAAGAAATGTTACGTTCAAATAATATTTCAAATAATTTGTAATTCATTTTTTCACCATTTGCGTATGCGGGAGGGATTTAAAATAATTATGGTGTACAGGTGGTAATAAGTCCATTACATCGTTGTACTTCAGTGTTGCGATTACATGTCTTACATTTTTGTACAGCGGTGTCAATTCAATATTATATAATTAAAAGCGGTGTAAATACAGAATTTTGAATAGTGAATCCTTATCCATTGATGTTTTATAAAGTTCTGTTCTCAAAAATTGCATCCATCATAGTTTTAACCAATTTACCATTTCTTCATTTCAGTATTTTTTAACCTTCTAAAAACCACGTCCTCTGGAGGTTTAGTTGAAACGAAATCCTCTATACTTAATGAAATTATTATTATTTAAAAAAATCGCTGAGTTAATCGAACACCACTACTTTAATAATAAAAAATATAGCTCTTAAAATTCTCGTAAAATTTTCAACTCCTTAAAATGGAACCTAAGCCACTTTCGAAATAAAAATCTTTATCATTCTATTGACAAGCTAATTTTCTGTGACAAAATCACAAGTGATTTTAAATATATCAGTTACAATTTTTTGTTTAAAAATGAAAAGATAACGTAGAAATGTAAATATTAAAGCTAGCTTGATTTTTTTGGAACTTAGGTCTCTTTCAAAATGAAAAAAAAAAAAAAATTAGATAATAATAGTTCATTATGCGATTAAAATGTTTGTTCTTTTTTTTTGATTAGAAATATTACAAGTGTGCGAGTAGAATTTCTTTTTTTCGTTACTATTTCGGTTCTCTTCAGAGGTAATTACGTTTTTTTTTGTAAAAATTTTCGAAAGAATTTTTGGAATAACCGTTGTTCTTTTGGTATTTCTGCCATTCAGGAGATGAAGAACGTGTTCACGTTCTGGATGGACCGCGGTGTCGACGGTTTCCGCATCGACGCTATCAACTTCATGTTCGAGGACGCGAAGTTCCGGGACGAGCCGGACTCGAACAGAACCGACGTCCCTAAAGACGATTTCGACAGCTTGAACCACATTTACACGATGGATCAACACGAGACGTACGAAACGCTGAAAAGCTGGCGGCAGCTGATGGACGAGCACTCGAATCGCACGAAATCTGACCCGAGGCTCGTTTTCACAGAAGCGTATACCAATCACGATCTGACCATTAAATACTACAATTTTGGCTCCTTCCCCTTCAACTTCATGTTCATCAACCAGCTGACCAACGAGTCTACAGCGGCGGACTATAAAGACCTGATCAACAAGTGGGTGAAGACAGTGCCAAAGGGCAAGGTACCGAACTGGGTCGTTGGCAATCACGACAATCATCGCGTGGGCTCGAGGTTAGGTGTCCAACGCGCTCAGCAGATTATCCAGCTGTCGATGGTACTGCCTGGGATCTCAGTGGTCTACAATGGCGACGAGATCGGCATGGTGGACAGGAACTTCACGTACGCGGAGACGGTGGACCCAGCTGGTTGCAACGCCGGTCCCGCTCGATACTTCCTCAAGTCGAGAGACCCCGAGAGGACCCCCTACCAATGGAACAACAGCACCAGCGCTGGTTTCTCAACCAGCTCGAAAACCTGGCTACCAGTGCACTCGAACTACAAGACCCTGAACCTGGAGGCTGAGAAGAAGATGTACTACTCGCCTTATTGGCAGTTCAAGACCGCGGCCAGCTTGAAGAAGCAAGCTGTGATCGCGCGTGGCTCCTTCAAGCTTAATCTATACGACGAGAAACTTTTGACTATCACTCGCACTCTAGGCAACGACGTTGTCGTGTCGTTGTTCAATTTCGCCGATCAGCCTGTCACCGTGAACGCTGCGACAGGATTGTCATTGCCTTCTAACATGGTTGTTCACACTGTCACCGGTGATTCCGAGCTTCGTCAAGGTGCCTTCGTCTCCACCGATTCGTTCACTGTCCCGGGCTCATCCACCATCATGTTCACCACTCCCAATTTACTTTGGTCGATGGATGAGCAGGATGTTTGAGTTCACTTTGAACAGTTTTTCTTCTTTTTTTTTTTTCTTTTCTTTTTCAAGCGTTGTTTAAGAGTGCAACTGAAGCAATTAAATTAATGTTTCGACTTCGAACGATCGAGGATTATGGTTTTAACGTGAGATCACTTATTACGAAGTATCATTACACTTCTGATTATGTTTCATTCGGAAAATATTTATACTTATGATTAAAAAAAAAAAANTTTTCTTTTCTTTTTCAAGCGTTGTTTAAGAGTGCAACTGAAGCAATTAAATTAATGTTTCGACTTCGAACGATCGAGGATTATGGTTTTAACGTGAGATCACTTATTACGAAGTATCATTACACTTCTGATTATGTTTCATTCGGAAAATATTTATACTTATGATTAAAAAAAAAAAAAAAACACTTAAGAAACAGATCATTTCCCTTTATATATGATTCGATTATTTTCATTGTACTCTTCGTTATATGATTCATGTTATTTAATTCTGTGTTTATGACAGCTAATCATCAAACTTACAAGATACTTGTAAAACATGTTGTATTTTCAATCACTGTATGAAATTATTCTACGGCATAAAAAGATTACACATTTCTCGTCCAGAATTAGTAATAAATTTGTTAGACAAATTTGTGGTATTATGGCGGATTCATATAGAATTTTTTCAACATGATACTTCGTAATAAAAATATCAAAGTCACATCGTGTAATTTTCAATGTACAAATGTACACGTTATCAATGTTAATGAAATATAAAATAAACATTAAATGATTTAAAAGTTGATTAATGGCTGATTAATATTTGGACATTTATTCAAGTATATTGCGTATTCATATATATTTCATAAATGTTAAAAAATATATATTTCATTTCACGTGTTTTGCATATTTACGTATTAAATTAATTCGGACTCTTAGTAATAAAACTCTCGATAATAAAAACATCTAATGAAATCCTTTTTGCAAATTATAAATCACATGAAAGCCATAGAATACCATAGAATTAGATATATAACGAATTGTATAAATCATTATATAGAAATATATAATATATATCTTTTTAAATAAAACCATATTTTCATTATTCAAATTATATTATTCAATGCAGCTCTGTAAAACTTTACATTCTTTGTAAAAAAAAAGCTCATGCATGTCGAAAACTGTTACAATAGCATAGAAGATATTTCAACTTCAAATCTAAATAAATCGTATGAATGAAGATTATCTTATGTATAGATTTTATAAAATTGGGATTAAAATATCTTTTGATCTAATCATATTTTGACACGAATGAATACTTCTTTTAAAAGGAATGTTGAATTGCATCGAATAATGACTGAAAAAAATAATAAATGATCTTTCAAGTATTAAATATAAATATAAATTTCTCGTAGGTAGAATAATTTCCCAAAGTTTGTTGTTTATTTCTGAATTAGCTAAATTCAAGTGTAGTTGATAAATTTTCAAAATGAATCATGACACTTTCTTGAAAACGACAAGCTTTAACTGTTCTAAAATTTATAGAAATAATAATAAAATTTGTAGAAATAGATAATCTCTTCATTCCATTGAGAAAGATAAATTATATAAAAAATGTTATAGTCTATATATCAGTTGTATTTGTCGTCACTAAAACTCATTTGCATGTATTAATAATTTTATGATATTAAAATTACAGCATTTCATTATTAATTACATTATTATTTTAATAATTACAATAATAGTATTGTAAATAATATTGTGAATCATACTGCAACACATTGTGTAATCTGCAAATTTTCCAGACTCTTTCCAGAGTGGGAAACGTGCAACTTTCGAAGAAGAAGTGGTGGGAAAATAGGCTAACCAATGAAATCTAGCTCTCGAAGGCGAAGAACAACAGTCGCTTACTTGGAAGAATTTTCATCCTATTGTTGTGCTTTTTGCATACTATCTCCAATCAATTGAAGCTTTGTGAACCCCCATTTTAAGAACACATTGGGGTGCATTGGAAGGGCACGCAAAATATAAACCCTGTAATTTCTTGAGAGCAATAGTCGAAAACCATTGTTCCAGTGGAATTTTACAATCAGCGTGGCATTTTGACTTGAAACAATGCAGTTGTAGTATACTTGAAAAATTCTTTTTTTTTTGATTCATTTTTATATATATAGAATCATACATAGAAAATTAGAATTTAGATCATATTCTATTGATATATCTTGATTGAAAAATGAAAAAGAAAAGAATAAAATTGCTGTTCATTGCTATCATTGCAAAGAAACAATGCAGTTGTAGTATACTTGAAAAATTCTTTTTTTTTTGATTCATTTTTATATATATAGAATCATACATAGAAAATTAGAATTTAGATCATATTCTATTGATATATCTTGATTGAAAAATGAAAAAGAAAAGAATAAAATTGCTGTTCATTGCTATCATTGCAAAGAAACAATGCAGTTGTAGTATACTTGAAAAATTTTTTTTTTTTTTATTCATTTTTATATATATATATAGAATCATACATAGAAAATCAGAATTTAGATCATATTCTATTGATATATCTTGATTGAAAAATGAAAAAGAAAAGAATAAAATTGCTGTTCATTGCTATCATTGCAAACATACACTCTGTTTCAAAAATTCTTGAATTCTGAAATCGACAGCTTTTGTACGTTTTGGGATTTTTTACATGGAAAAATATAGAATTAAATGACAAATATAGAAATATAGGAAATGTAGAATTAAATAATATTTGCACAAGATAAAATATTTGAAAAAGGAAACGTTTTACATTAACTATTGCACGTAGGTGCAATAAGATTATTTTTATCAGTAGAAATAAGCTGTGTAAATCAAAATCGTGCAATGAATAACATTAATTTATTGAATAAATTATATTTTCCTTTCAATATTTGATATATACATATATTATGTAATTTATATATGTGTATATTATATTATAATAATGTAATATACATATAAATATATTATTTTAATATTTAATATTTAACAATTTCATCTTCCTTTTTAGAATTATTGCAATGTATAAGCGATGCTTTGGTTAGATGTATCTATACATGTTTTGTAATTACTATCTTACAATTTTGCCCAGGCAATGTCAACTCGTATTTATGTTCCTTTTCTCAACTTCTACGTCAAGTGTCACATGAATTTATGATGATTCTGTGTTTACGTTCTGAAGACATTGTACAACATACAGGGTGTACAAAATGGCTACGTACGAAATTTACAAATGTCTGCAGAGCATCTTATAATTTTATCGTTGAAAATCGCCAAAAACCTAAAGTTTAATATTGAACGAAGAGCATATAACAAATGAGAACACAATTAGAATAATTTTGATATTATTTATTCAATATATAATTATCATAATATGCTTCTTTTAGTTAATTATTTTATTAATGATTAATAAATACTTTAATTACATTATTATTATATTATATAATATTAATTATATTATTATTTATACTCTAGTATATATTAAACACTCGAATAGGTTAGGCAAATTTTATTCAAAATGAAGATGAAGCACAATTATTTGAAGTAATAATTCGCTTCTCCATTTTCACAATTTGTAACTTATCATGATTCTTATACTCTGAGTAATCTAGTCAATTATTTAACGGGATAACAATGTGATTCAAAAAAGAACTAGGATTTTTGTCATTCGACAAAATGTACCGCTGCAGAATGGTAACAACAATGATGTGCCTTCCTGCAAAAGCAGAATTGCGAGTTGTGAGACAGGGTAAGTAAACCGAAGCCTGAAAATGTTAGAAATCGAGAAATTCCCATCTCACGCGATTTCTTATTACAGAAGCAAAACAAGAGGTCTAGATTTGGTAACAGATTGTACACAAAACGGAAGTCGCATGGGAGCTAAATATCTTCGTGGATTACGTCACATGATTTTTAAAAGGGGAAAAAAAATATATGACTGCTTTTCATTTCGTCAGTATGTCGTCGAAGAGAGATCTTGTTAAAGAGAGCCAAATACAAACTACTAAAAATTATGTACGAAACGAGGGATTCAAGCAACATCAATTACGAAAACTAAAGGAAGAAACACTATTATCGGTAATTTAAAAAAGAAAGTAAGTCGAATTTATAAATCAATAGTTTCATTCAACGAAAGGAAAGAATGAATATTACACGTGTAATAATTGAAAAATTACAGGGAGAAAAGTTGCAGAACTTTTTCGATTTCAGCCACTATTTGAAAATTCGAGTAAATCAATTAGATAAAATATTAAACAGAAGATTAGAAAATTGTTAGATAAAACATAGAACATGGTAGAATTATTTTATAATGTTAAATTGCCAAAAATTGAAATTCTTACCAGTGGCATGTAATACATAAAATATCAATTCAAATTTATATGCAAATTTGAAAATTGGTGGCATTTGCTTGACAGAAAAATAGCTATTCTTCCTGTAAATGAATACGTAAAACAAAATTAGATTTTACCATTATAAGGACCCCTTTGGCCTTTCAGCCAAAATTATCTTATAATGATAATCACATAGACAGATGGGATCGATCTTATTGAGTCAAAAATTAGAAAATTGTAAGATCATAGCTTGTTAGAGTCAAGATAAAATTATGATTTCCAATAGAAACTGGATTCTCGCAGAAAGTGTAAAAATTACAAAAAATACAGTGCAAATTTTTTATTTTGAAAATAAACTGTATTGGTATGATACTATATATTAATAATTAATAGCATTTGAATTTGGACAATGGAATCACAAGTGAAATTAGTTAGAATAATTACTAACTTTATCAACTTTATAGTTTGGTATTTTATTGTATCTTTAGCAATTTCAAAAAATTATTGCAAAATTAGAAAAATATACATATAATTATGTATAATTAATTACACTGAATGTAATATATAATAAACTAATTATAATTTAATAATTGTAACATATATTATAATTAAATACATTGAAAAATTTATAATTGACATACATAATGAATATACTTGGAAAATCAAGTATGTCAAATAATATTTCAACCAATAAATGAAGATAAATAATTATTTCAGTGTGTAGAACATAATCTTTGTAATAGATAAATACTTTTATCTTCTATTTCAAATATTATTTTATCCAATAGTGACAATACGATACTCATTATTTTCAACCAATAAATGAAGATAAATAATTATTTCAGTGTGTAGAACATAATCTTTGTAATAGATAAATACTTTTATCTTCTATTTCAAATATTATTTTATCCAATAGTGACAATACGATACTCATTATTAAATATATAATTTTGATTCTAGTATATTTTACTCAAGTAACTAAAAACTTATTTGAATAAAGATTTATTTATAAATACAAAATAATAAGAAATAAACAGTCTGTCACAATCAAATTTGTGAATCTGTGAAAAAATGACTGTGAATTATGCTGACAAAGAAGGATATTATCTTGAACTCCAGGAGATGCATTACGACCAGACAGCAATTCGTTAAATAATAAGATTCAAAATCTACTGCACACACTATAATCCCCATATCGTATCGATAATAATCGATTGATCCGGTGATAAATAACAAGAAAGGAAAAAAGAAAGCTAAATCTAGCTAAATAAAATGATAAATATATCAATGATGATAAATATAATAATAAATATTATGATAAATATAATAATTAATATAATGATAAATATAATAATAAATCATTTAATTTATCATTTTCGAAATATATTATTTGAATGTAGTCAAAACCTGCTTACAATGTCAATATTATTTAATATTACAATATTAATATTTAATAAAACGATTTCTAGGCATAGATAATAATAAATCATTTAATTTATCATTTTCGAAATATATTATTTGAATGTAGTCAAAACCTGCTTACAATGTCAATATTATTTAATATTACAATATTAATATTTAATAAAACGATTTCTAGGCATAGACCTGTTTCTTTCTCTCGTGTCGAAATGAAGAATATTGAATGAAGAATATTTAAAACAAGAGATAAGGATAATCTATCTAGTAATATTGGAAACATTCTGAACATGCTCAGAACATTCATTACATTCGTTTTCGATTTAT